>RDPX01000129.1:2149383-2160722 GCA_003991215.1 Morbakka virulenta | reverse complement strand
AATAACAAATATCCAGTCTGAATTCAATGCTGCAATATTAGACTTAGTACTTGTACTAGGATATCTTTCCATGTATTGTTAGCTATCAGACCAGGAGTGGGGAGTGCTGTGGTCATAAGTTGTTGTCATACAACAACAACCGCTTGAGCAATGTGCCTTTCCTCACTGGTTGTGGGGTGGCACTTGCAAGGTTGAAGTGATGTTGCCATTTTGATTTGGTTTCTATTTATCTCACTCTTATGGCTGCAGTACATGTGCCTGCATTCAACTTACCTGGCTTGTTGCTGGGCGCTGAATGCGGGTTTTTCACCCAACCACCAATAAATGGTGTGTAACCACTCGATAATAATAATAATAATAAATGTCCTGGGTATTGATGTTAAAGTGGATCCGGTTGTGGAGTTTCGACGTGGGAGAATGAGTTTACCCTTTGCCACAACTACCTCCAGGTCACCCTTGGGCAAGGTGTAGTACCTGTTAGCTCTCCCCGAGACCATGAAGCACCGGGTTGGCGTCCGGCAGGGTAAGTCTGTCTCATGGCCAGGGTGAGGTCATTAGCCTTGGTCGGCACCCATCCTTGAGAACGTAAACTCAAAACAATAAATCAATAAATCCGCGTGAACTTGAAATACCAGGTGGCATCTGGTACGGAAATTCAAGTTCTTGGAATCAAGGCTAAAATGCATCCTATGAAAATTATGAAAACGCGAAGTAAAATATCGTACCACATAGTCCGTCGCGTAGGTAAATGAAGATGAACCAGCTTGGGGTCGTAAAATGTACTACTGAATTGGTAACCTCTTTCAATGACAATTCTGTTGGTGACCATGCACAGGCAAACCTATCCGGTGGTCCAACTGGAGATACGCCATGAAAGAAAAAAGCTAAAGAAAAACGCGAAAGGTGGGCCAGACATGATTATAAGAAACGGTGTGTACTTTCTATATGTCTCTAGAAAAACCAGAAGAGAGTCAAATTGAAAATACTTTTATTTGGAGAAACAGTAACCCGGGAGTCAGAATGAACTTTGAGGGCAATAGATTAGCAAATGTTAGGCGTGATATCGTAAAGAAAAGGAGACTGAATGATTTTGAACTTCATGAAATTAAAGATATGGTAAGAGCTGATGTTGCAGAGATAGATGCTAGAGATGTTGATGTTAGGGCAGGTGATGACTTGAGGTCTGGTCAAGAAGAAGATCAGTCAAGAGTGCTGAATGACATTCCAATTGATCAAGGTTCTGAGGAGGAATTTGAAGTAGATAACAGAAACCGAAATGTAATATTATACATGGCTGATAATAACGCTAGCATGTCCCTTCCGACAATTACCGCCAAAACTAGTATTAACGAAGAAACAGGAAAGATGAGCGACACTAAGGAAAAGATTGACGAAGATGATTTGAATGGATTTAAAAATGAGTTTCTTGAAAATATAACAAAGGTTGAGGCTATAAGTATGGGTGAGTGTGAAAGCCTAACGAAGATAAATTTGAAAAAATCACAAGAAAAATTTTCAGCCATGGCAAACTTGATTTTACAGGACCTCTGTGATGGCATTGACCAAGATGATTTCAACACCATTTTGTATGCAAGTGCAAAACCTATCGAAACTAAGCTTGGAGTTAGTTAAGACTAAAAGACCAAGAAGACAAAACCAAAATGGAAAGTTCGTATTGAAAGGGAAATCGAAAAGTTGAGAGGCGAGATGTCAATACTAACTGAATTTAAAAGAAATAGCAAACCAAAAACAAGAAAAGATAGAAAGGTTTAAGGACGAATAAGATCGGAAATTTCAGAGATATCTCTAGTGTAAACGAAGAATTAGAACAAACTGTGGTTTGCAAAATACGATTTTTCAAACGGATGCGAAGAAGTTTTCTAGGGAGATAGGGAAGAATCAAATTACAATTAAGGAAGCACCACCCAAGCATAGCGTGCAAGAGTTTTGGAAAGGTATATGGAAGGAATAGAAAAACTTTAATGAAAAATCGATTTGGATAGGGAATACTGAGAAGGAGAACATCCCCAAAATGGAAGTCATCTGGAATTGATAAAGTTCCGAACTTTTGGTTAAATGTTCTACCTTCGTCCCATGCCAAACTCGCAGCCCTACTAAATGTAATTATGCATAAACCTGAAAAAAAAACCCAGAATGGCTGTGCGAAGGAACAACATATTTACTGGCCAAGAATAATGAAACGAACGATGCCAAAACTTACCGGCCAATTACATATCTGTCCACAACATTGAAACTTTTAACATCAGTAATGACAGACAGAACTTATATACACTTGGAACGAATTAGCCTTTTCCCTCTCGAACAGAAAGGATGCAGACGCGGATCGTATGGGTGCAAAGTAACAATTGCTAGTAAACAAAATGCTTCTTGAAAATTGCAAAATAAGAAAAAGGAACTTGAGTTGTGCATGAATTGACTACTAAAAAGCATTTGGTAGCGTTCCACACGACTGATTCCTAAAGTCTTGAAAATTCAATAAACCTGAAGAAAGTAAACTTTCACCACAAACCAGGGCAGGTAGGCCCTTTTATCTTGAATGGTAAACTTTCTAGCGAAGGTCACACAAATAATGATGCTCGCAATTCAAGGTGTCAACTGTGCCAAGAAGTGGATGGCCGCTGCGTTATGAGGTCAAGACCGATATCTGGTGAAAAGTGGCAACCCTCATCAGTAGGAGATTTATCCAGAGAGCCGGACAACTTTGGTTTTTCTGTTACTCTGTGTATGTCAAAAACTTTTATGGTAGAGTTCGATTATATTAAAATTTAACCAAAAACTAATTATATTGATGGAGCACTTCAGAGGCAAACTGTAGCAAATATGGTAAATGCTGACGCATATGGAAAAGCTACAACTAAACATCATTTACCAAATTACACTGATGAAGAGAAGAGGTTTTTAGTCCAGATTGATAGGGAAAAACGAAGGAGAGGAAGCGGATTTATGGAACGGGTGAAAAGACAATGAGATAGGTAATTTCTAGAAAAAGCAAGAATAGCAAAACAAAATTTACGAGATAACGCTGCAAGATTCAAAAAGGAGACAAAGAAAGATGTTGTGACTAGTGTAAACACTGAGAACTGAGATGACATTAATGAGAATGCAAATCATTCAGAAGAAACCGGAAATAGGATCAGTGATTATAATTGAACATTGGAGATGAAAGTGAACTTGATTAAAATTGATAGAAACGAAAGAACAAAAGAGACTTTATGCAAAGTATCAAGGAGGCATGGGGTGAAAGATACAATAATAAACGAATTACATCACAATGCTTGAGGGAAGATTTAAGGAAGAAAACACGATAATGAACCTCAAAGAAGTGAGGGAGAGCAAAAAAGGAGAAAAATCTTGAAAAATTGAAAGAATTAGCCCAGAAACAACTGGTTAAAAATAAAAAACTACTGAAGGAGAAAGAGAAATGGCTGGAACAGTTAAGTAATTTGAAAGTAAAGCTAGAAAAGAATCAAAGACGATTTTACAGAGGTATTGAATCATAACAAGAAACGAAAGGAAAAGTTCCAGAACTACAGAAGTTTGTGCAGTTTTGGGCCGGTATATGGGATGATAAAAGTGTGACACCCTACAAGAAAATGATGAGCAGAATGGCACAGAAGATAAGGGAAAAGGCTACACAGACCAATTAATTTGAAATCACCGAGAAAGGATTATATGTAATAGTAAGAAAGAGAAAGAACTGGTCGGTGCCAGGTATTGATGGTATAACAAATACTGGCGGAAGTAGTTTATTGGTGCCAGGAAATCAGTGGTGGCATGTCTGAATAAATGGATTGAAAGCCAACAGGAAATGCCAAAATGGAAGAGAGGTGGAAGGTCAGTGCTATTGCTAAAGACAGTGAACTTGAATAATGAGAAAGAGTATCGACCAATAAACACCTGTTACAAAATTTTTACAGGTATGGTAGCCATATACATGAAAAAACATACGACCAGTAATGGAATTTTGGGCAAAAGTCAGCTGGGGACGTGCTGAGGAGTGTTTTGAACAGTGGATCAATTGTTGCTAGATAATTACATAATGGATGAAGAGAGAAGAAAGAATAGAAACTTGGGAGTGGCATTCTATGACTAGAAAAAGGCGTATGATATCATTAGGCATAATTGGATGGAGTGAATTCATAGATGAATGGGAATATCGGATAAAATTTTAGAACTCTTGAAAGCAATGATGAAAAGATGGCGCACACGATTGGAAATTAATGACAGTGGCAAGATAAAAGGAAGCAGATAGATAAACATCAAAAAGGGTTTTATACAAGGAGACGGTTACTCAGAAGACATTAAATGGATAAAGTAGTAATAATAATAATAATAATAATAATAATAATAATAATAATAATAATAATTGTAGCAAAAAAAAGGATAAGGATAAGAATAAGAATAATAACAACAACAACAACAACAATAACAATAAAAATAAAAATACCAGAAATCAATAGAAAAAGTCCAACGCAACACCCTCCGCATTGACTTTCTAATGGAGTGCAAGCATTCAGACATTATTCCCCGATTTTTAAGATTCAGAATACCGGCATTGGATGCTTCGATGTTAAGACTGTGCACGATTTCCAACTTAGGATGTTAAAAAGGAGATCATAAAAGCAAAAAAGGACATGAAATCCAACAGTGAGCGTCTTGACAGAAAAGCGCAGCACCATTCAGTCAAAAGTACATAGCATGCTATTACCATCCATCCTTGTGTACACACGAGCGAATACAGCCAAAATACGTGACCAGATACTGAACCACAACAAAAAGCTGGAAGCACTTGTAGAAGAGCAGCAACGTCCCCTCTTCAGCGTGAAGAATATTGTACTAGAATGCGAACTTGATCAACCCCTGCGGCAGTTTGTCACAAGCACACTTGCTGTAGAGCCAAAAAAATCTGTCCTAGCCTCATTCAGTCCCAAAGATGTGCTTGTTGAACTCAACGGTTTGCTCAACCACTGCAAAGCGAACAAGTGAGCAACGAAATCATCACCGACGTCAATGTCAAGACACTTACACCCATAAAAAAGTGCAAGAATATCAAATCATCACGCAACATCACATCGACGAAACGATACTTGAAGGAAAAGAATTTCTAAGCAGTTCCTTTTGACAAAGGAAATGGAATCTGTGTGATGAAAAAAGATACATACCACACGAAATTAAACGCGATTCTACAGCTGTCTCAATTTGAAAAAGTAAAATACACCAGAAAGAACGCTTTGAATCCCATCCTGAAAGAGGAGAACCGTGTGGTCACGATTTTGAAAGGCACGAGAAAAAACGGTCAAATTGATGAGAAGTAATACAATAAACTTAGACCCTCAGGCAGCCGACCACCTCGTTTATATGGCCTCGCCAAAGTACACAAAAAGAACATTCCTGTTCGCCCTGTCTTGTCAATCGCAGAATCAGCATGCCATCCGATTGCAAAACAGAATGGCCTGAGACCATACCAGAATGCAAAATCAATTCCTCAACGAAGATGATCAGTGACAAACTGAAACATACTAAGCTTGAGGAGGATGAGGAACTAGTAACCTTTGACGTCTCATCGCTCTACACCAACGTACCAGTGATGAGATCTATCAAAGTGTGTGTGGACTTACTTTTTCGGGACGATATGAAACAACCACTTGTGAGCAAATCAACTTTCATTGAACTTGCCAAAATTGCTTCGTGCAATGTAATAATGTCAACAAATGGGTTTTACAAACAAACAGATGGATTAGCAATGGGCAGTCCACCGGCACCATACCTTGCCAATGGCTGGTTGTCCAAATTCGACCTACAAATTCATGACAATGCCAAACTATTTACGAGATACATGGTTGACATCCTGTGGGATATAAAGCGCAGTGAAATAGACAATGAATTAGAGACTAGTCTGAGACAAGTTTTTGTTGCGTGCATATGACGATATCAAATGACTGTTAATTAAAACATTATTTTAATGTCATTTTAGGTTAGAAAATGATAGCAAATATAAAAAAAAATCGTCAGAATTATTGCAGTTGATTAGTATATATATAATCAGTTGATTATATATATATATATATCTCAACAATAAAAATAACTTTATATTTTTCATGGCAAAGCTACAGCACCAGATGGTGTGGTTACCGAGACCATTAAGACAAATTTCCTTAATGTTTAATCAAATCCAATTTTATTGGCTTCAAAAAAACAACAACAGGTGTTCTGGAGTGTGAACAACATAAGACAATATATATAAGATATATATATATATATAATAAGATATATATATATATATATATATCTTATTACATAATATATATATATATATATCTTATTACATAATATAGTTAAAAGTTTGATGCCCCTTATAGCCTAAGTAGAGATTTTTAAATCTAAAAATTTTCTTCTCTCGCACAAACCATGGTGGATCCTGCTAGCAACACCCTATTAATTCCTTAGCCCCATTTTATTGGGGGTTTATTGTGTCATATCTCCTGTATACAAAATTAAATTGTAAAAATCCAACACACTTACCTTTGCACGAACATTTTCATATGAAGCAGGACTTGTGAGGGAAAAGCATATCAAAAAAACATCCTGTAGGAAAAAAAGTAGATGTTATAATAGTTTCAATGAGGTGATGATTGTTAATATTTGCAATAAAAACAGAAAACATTAATTTATGCATCCAAAATAACTCCTCAAATTGTTATTAACTGATATGAATTAGACACTTGAACAGGATTAAACAAAAAAATATATAAATATTTGCGTTTAAACAGAAATTAAGCCCCTAGCATGAAGCAGCCTGTACATTTATTTATCATATTCCTGCATATAATAACCAACAACAACTCTTTAATGTATGCAGTGGAAATTCAATGTAAGGGGTTCTACTTAGTTACAAAGCATGTTATCTGTTTTTCATCATCATGGGATATTATATGGCTTTCTGACTGCACATTGCAAATGGAATAATCCAAATAGCAACATGTACAATTACTTTTGAATTGACCTTTCTTAGATGTGTTCTGAATGGTAGCTTATATACCAATTCAGAGGGTGTATTCAATTTTACTTGATGAGCTGGGGATCCAATTACTATGAAAACAAAGCCAAAATTAATTCAAAATGTCAAACTAGAAATGCAATTTTTAACTTCTCATCAACTTACTGTTTGTGGGTATGAGAGTGGCCGTAATCTGTCATAATCTTCTTGGCCTATTTAATAAAAATAAACTAGTTAAGCTACACTGTGCATTCATGTTGAAAATCAAACCCAAACAACACAACAAAATAAAGCAAAGTACAACATAAAACCATATTTCAACTCAATTAAATTTGCATAAAAGCCTGCTGCAAAAATAGATCCAAAAATGTGGGCTCTTTGTCTAGAAGAAGATTGTTATTAAATGCACCAAACCTAAAATTAAACAAATGTAAGAAACTCGTAAATTAATATCTGCATGGAAACAAATATGCACAAAAGGAACTAAAATTGCTTTCTAGATATATACTTAAAATGTTGTTCTGCTTCTTATGTTACTTTAACTTTCACCTGTGGTGCATTTTTCATTTCATTATCAGGATTTGTGTAAAAAATACTGTTATTTCCCTGATGAATGCAATGCCAATTGCAACAAAACTGTATTTGCTTTTCTTCTGGTTGTGTGCTTATTATTGCACTCAGTGTTCTCTTCTCACACATGGGGAACTCAACATGATTGATTTGAATACACCGTTAAATTTCAAATATAAAACACAAAATATCCAAAAGTATAAGTAGAAATGTTAAATTTGGAAATAGAATCTTACCTGCTGTATCCCATAATCCCAAGTTTATTGGTTTTCCATCTACCATTACATTTGCAGAATAGTTGTCAAATCTGAGGTATGCCAAAAGAAATAAATTAAGAACACAATCTGCAAGAGCATCTTGCACTTATACATGCAAACCCAAACACAACAGGCAGGTGAAAATGTGTGTAATGGAATAGATGAATGTCAAGAGGCCCTAAAATTATTTTAAAGGATACATGGCTGGTTAATAAATGTATGCAAAAAAAATACATTCTAATTACATCTTTAAATAACAATAACAATATAAATATATATATATATATGGTACATTCGATTCGGTTAACCGTATTAGAGTGCTTGATACATAAATGCAGAGCGTAATAAAAGATATAATAAGTTGGAAAGAATAAAAAAACTACACTATCCAACTTATTATATCTTTTATATATATATATATATATATACACACATAATTTTTATCTTAGTAATAAAGAATAATACTTGAATCATAGAAGAATATCATAAATCCCAGGAAGAAAAATGCTGCAGTGTTTTTATCAACCACTTGATTTTATGGGGGAAAATGATGACATTTTACCATATTGCTTTCTGCCTTGAGCTTATTATGCATTTTTCTGCTTTTCTAAAGTTNGATCCTGCTAGCAACACCCTATTAATTCCTTAGCCCCATTTTATTGGGGGTTTATTGTGTCATATCTCCTGTATACAAAATTAAATTGTAAAAATCCAACACACTTACCTTTGCACGAACATTTTCATATGAAGCAGGACTTGTGAGGGAAAAGCATATCAAAAAAACATCCTGTAGGAAAAAAAGTAGATGTTATAATAGTTTCAATGAGGTGATGATTGTTAATATTTGCAATAAAAACAGAAAACATTAATTTATGCATCCAAAATAACTCCTCAAATTGTTATTAACTGATATGAATTAGACACTTGAACAGGATTAAACAAAAAAATATATAAATATTTGCGTTTAAACAGAAATTAAGCCCCTAGCATGAAGCAGCCTGTACATTTATTTATCATATTCCTGCATATAATAACCAACAACAACTCTTTAATGTATGCAGTGGAAATTCAATGTAAGGGGTTCTACTTAGTTACAAAGCATGTTATCTGTTTTTCATCATCATGGGATATTATATGGCTTTCTGACTGCACATTGCAAATGGAATAATCCAAATAGCAACATGTACAATTACTTTTGAATTGACCTTTCTTAGATGTGTTCTGAATGGTAGCTTATATACCAATTCAGAGGGTGTATTCAATTTTACTTGATGAGCTGGGGATCCAATTACTATGAAAACAAAGCCAAAATTAATTCAAAATGTCAAACTAGAAATGCAATTTTTAACTTCTCATCAACTTACTGTTTGTGGGTATGAGAGTGGCCGTAATCTGTCATAATCTTCTTGGCCTATTTAATAAAAATAAACTAGTTAAGCTACACTGTGCATTCATGTTGAAAATCAAACCCAAACAACACAACAAAATAAAGCAAAGTACAACATAAAACCATATTTCAACTCAATTAAATTTGCATAAAAGCCTGCTGCAAAAATAGATCCAAAAATGTGGGCTCTTTGTCTAGAAGAAGATTGTTATTAAATGCACCAAACCTAAAATTAAACAAATGTAAGAAACTCGTAAATTAATATCTGCATGGAAACAAATATGCACAAAAGGAACTAAAATTGCTTTCTAGATATATACTTAAAATGTTGTTCTGCTTCTTATGTTACTTTAACTTTCACCTGTGGTGCATTTTTCATTTCATTATCAGGATTTGTGTAAAAAATACTGTTATTTCCCTGATGAATGCAATGCCAATTGCAACAAAACTGTATTTGCTTTTCTTCTGGTTGTGTGCTTATTATTGCACTCAGTGTTCTCTTCTCACACATGGGGAACTCAACATGATTGATTTGAATACACCGTTAAATTTCAAATATAAAACACAAAATATCCAAAAGTATAAGTAGAAATGTTAAATTTGGAAATAGAATCTTACCTGCTGTATCCCATAATCCCAAGTTTATTGGTTTTCCATCTACCATTACATTTGCAGAATAGTTGTCAAATCTGAGGTATGCCAAAAGAAATAAATTAAGAACACAATCTGCAAGAGCATCTTGCACTTATACATGCAAACCCAAACACAACAGGCAGGTGAAAATGTGTGTAATGGAATAGATGAATGTCAAGAGGCCCTAAAATTATTTTAAAGGATACATGGCTGGTTAATAAATGTATGCAAAAAAAATACATTCTAATTACATCTTTAAATAACAATAACAATATAAATATATATATATATATGGTACATTCGATTCGGTTAACCGTATTAGAGTGCTTGATACATAAATGCAGAGCGTAATAAAAGATATAATAAGTTGGAAAGAAAATAAAAAAACTACACTATCCAACTTATTATATCTTTTATATATATATATATATATATACACACATAATTTTTATCTTAGTAATAAAGAATAATACTTGAATCATAGAAGAATATCATAAATCCCAGGAAGAAAAATGCTGCAGTGTTTTTATCAACCACTTGATTTTATGGGGGAAAATGATGACATTTTACCATATTGCTTTCTGCCTTGAGCTTATTATGCATTTTTCTGCTTTTCTAAAGTTCTAAATAAAAGCTTTAAAAAGACTGCTTAAATTAATTAGAGGATAAATTCTTTGCTACTGTGTTCATGCAGAGAAAAAAAAAGGCAAACAAAGATAATAGAGAACTCATGATACTGACCATTTCAAATATAAATCTTGTGTAGCTTCAGAAATACCTCAAAATTGTGTCACTTTTAAACACTCTTTCATGTTTACTATAAAGCTATGTACCCTAACACCAGTTAGTCTTTCACACAATGTCACCCACACAACCATCACTGCAATATAAATTGACTCTTTGGGATTTTATAAGACTATTGAATTTAAGCACAGTATATGTGTAATGAAATCCTTTACTACCTCAACAACATTTATGTGTTTGTTTGATAACACTTGTTTTAGGACATTTCTAAAGTTCTAAACAAAAACTTCAAAAAAGCCCTTTAATTTACACACACACACACACACACAACACATATATATATATATTTTCGTCCAACACATGCTAGCATGCAAACTGGACGTTAAACCGAATATGATGATGATGACGATATATATATATATATATATATATAAATAGAAAGGATATAACAAGTTGGAAAGAATTAAAAAACTACACTATCCATTTCGACAAGCCTGTTTCGTGATTTCACGAAACATGCTTGTCGAAATGGATAGTGTAGTTTTTTTATTCTTTCCAACTTATTATATCTTTTATTACGCTCTGCATTTATGTATCGAGCACTCTAAAACGGTTAACCAAATTGAATGTACCATATATATATATATATATATATATATATATATATATATATATATATATATATATATATATATGTGTGTGTGTGTGTGTGTGTGTGTGTGTGTGTATC
>RDPX01000129.1:2136166-2147407 GCA_003991215.1 Morbakka virulenta | reverse complement strand
GACATGACCTGAAGCGTGAACAATGGGTGCTCTTAAATCAATTACGATCTGGATATGGACGATATGCCGATTTCATGCATAGAATTGGTCTAAGGGACAATCCATTTTGTCGTTGTGGTGAAATTCAATCCCATCAACACGTATTGATTTGCCAACTGATAGGTACTCGAGGTGATATCAAAACTGTTGATGAGGACTTCCGTTTGTGGCTCAATGACAATGTCTTAGATATTTAGCATTTTTTTGTTGATCATACGCATATATATATATATACTGAAGAATGACCAACAGGGTGGAGAGACAGCACAACTATCCTTGTACTTACGGATAAAGGCGACCCCCATAATTACTCACACAACAATCTGCAAAACCAACTTGTACTTAGTCATGCAAATCCAAACAAATAGAGGTATGTGTATATGTGTATGCATGCAAATGTTTAGTAAAACAGTGAAATGGAATGCATGAAATGTCAAGAAACTTTTTTCATGTTATGGATGTGGGGAATGGTGAAGTAATCCCAACTACTGTTCTTTAACTACATGCATGTTTAATTTACAAACTCAAAGATAGTGACTACCCACTAGTACACTGCATTCTGAGTCATAAACAATATCAATATTCATGTACATGATGCTCAATTCTATTGATAGCACTAAGGTAATCTTATTTAACACCATGTATAACCAATATCCAAACAAGACTCAAAATCTATTTTACATTAAAAATCACATTGTAATTACATCAGTAGATAATAAAAAATTATAAATATATATTAATTAATTAATCATAATTTTTATCTTACTCATAAAGAATACTATTTGAATCAACAAAGTATATTGTAAATACCAGAAGCAAAAATGCTGGAGAATTTTAAATGACCATTCTGCTTTTTTTAAAAAGACATTTTAATATCCTGTATTTTACCTTGCACATTTTATGCATTTTTCTGCTTTTGTAAACTCATACCATATTACTCTTTATTTTAAGAAATAAAATGTTGTTTCATTTATGGGAGTGCAACTGATTGTCAGAGGTTGTTTGGATTTTTTAAAAAAAAGTATTTAATTGATGGGCACTATTTGTGTAAAGAAGTGCTTTACTATCTCAGCAATCTTTTTGAATTTGTTTAATAACACTTCTTGTAGCACATTTCTAAATTTTTAAGTAAAAACTTTTAAAAAGGTTCTTTAAGTTAATCAGGAGAAAAATATTTTGCTTCTGTGTCCAAGCAAAGAAAAATGACAAACACAATCACCACAAAATTCACGATACTATATATATATATAATGTTAAACTCTTAAATCAATTTAATCCTGCAAAAAATCTACAATGAATAAGGTTTTCAAAATCCAGCAGTCCAATACCCATGAGCAAAATCCATAAGAAGTGCAAAAATTCAAATTTAAGCAATTAACAGTACATAATAAATCTTTAAATGAGGACTTACACAGTTGGAATATACTCTCCTGGAAATGCATTTGTTGTGTAACTGATCAGGAGGCATGTTTTACCAACGGCACTAAATGTGAAAAAGCATGAAAACTGATGATGACTTTATAATACTTCTCTAAGATACTCTAAATCCCAGAAGCAAATACTATAATGTAACAAGGCAGTCTCCTACATATACAAGATCACACTTGCAGACCTGTTGATGGAGAATATGGTTCACAGAGAATCTAATTGAGTCATCAGGGCTTCCAGATATCTTGCCTTTTAAAATTTGTGCTCACAAGGCAAGTGTTTTAAATGTTAATCATTTTTCATGAGTGACAACACACTCAACCAAATCTGTTATAATTAAAAAACTTCCTTTAGCAAAAAATTATTTGTTTTTACCACCTGATTTACTTCTAGTGGGGATGGACAGTTACCAAATAAATGAAGGCGAATTACTGTGTCAAAAAGCTCTTTTTAACTTTATAACATTTGTTAAATTTTCCAAAGTTTCACTAAGGACAAGTTTGAAAACTAGATGTCTTATGAACACCATTTTAGTCATAGTCACTAGAGCCATCCAAACATTTGTTCTGGATCAATGAAACATTCCCAATACTTTTTTCTTAAAGATGTCACAAATACTAGTAAAGAAAAATTGATCAAAACAAAATCTTAAAATTATACAAAATTTCATGCAAATATATATAAATTTCAGTATATTTGTCAAATCCAACCAACAGTTATAAAATGTTGCATTATAATTATAATCAGGATACATATATTTTGACAAGATTAGTTATGAAAAAATTCAGTAAAATTTTATTCATCTGAAAATAGATTCCTTGCAAAAAATAAAAATAAAAAAAACTACAGGAAAAACAGAGTTCATTGTACTTTTCATGCTACTATGGTAATGAAAATACTACAATTTTTACAATACTTCTACCAATAACACTAAGACTATTGACTACTCAGAGCTTAAATACAGAAAAGAAAGAGTTGACTTTTGTGTCTCAACATGTACACAAATGTTCTGCAACTCTGCTATTTCCATACAGGACAGAAATATAGAGTTTCACAATTATTCCAGACCTCATTAATCTGATCTTGTCAAAAACATTAGAAACAAACCACCACACAGATTGTTACAACCAATTTTATCCAAATAACCATTCTGATGCATGGGCCAAAGGCCATGCACACCACAGAGTGACATTGGGGTGGAATCAGTCAGTTGATAATTGTGTGAAAGAAAAGAGAAAGTTAGGGAAGAAATGGGAATGTGGAACTGTTGTGGGTCTGTGCTGGGCCCATCACTTTTTATCTGCATCTTGGAGAGTTCCGCAGTGGATGTCCGGAGGAAATGCTTTATGCTGATGACTTAGTTTTGGCAAATGATACTGTTGAGGGACTTAGGGAAAAGCTGAAAATGTGGAAAAGGGGGATGGAAAGCAAAGGCTTGAGGCTTGAAATTAATTGACAACCAATTCGTTAGCAAACTCGACAGCTTTTTCCTTTAACATCGATCCACTGATAGGAACGTTCTCACTTCTTAGCATGAGTAGCCATTTGTAAACAGCTTTGTTGATTTGTTTATACTTTTCTCGTTCGATTCGTTTTGATAACTTGCCACTGTTAAATTGCTGGAAAATTTTTTGGTTTTCTTTCCACGTTGATAAAGTACAGCTTGGTACTCCATAATAGGAAAGCAACATCTTTTGGCGCAGTTCCTTTCTCCAGCTCCTTTGATGCCTTGTATTTGATTTTGCAGGACTTGTTCTCAGCCCAACAGACGCCATGATTGCAAAAATCTAAAAAGGATCGTGTTTACATCTTGTTCAAAAAACATTCGAATTATTTAAGGCCCCTCATAAATGAATATCAAACATTCGAATTGGTTAAGGCTCCATTTTTGGTTAGCGAGCCAAAACAAAGCAAAATAAAAGCAATTTATGTCATTGAAATCATTTGTAGTTCTAGAAATATGTTGCGGCGTTCGAGTTACAGAGAGAAAATATGTGAAGGGGCAAAAAAATTGTTCGAGTTATGGAGGTTCGAGTTATGGAGAGTCCACCCACTGTATTAAATCCGAAAACAATCTTTCGGCCACATCTGCGGGAAGGAAGAGGATAAAACCCATTGAGGGTTGACCGTGCCAGTAGGTATGCTAAACAGAGAAATTTGTGAAGAAGGCTGGTGGGTCAAGTGACAAATCCACAACTTATCCTGACCCACATCGCAACGGGCTAAGACCATAACCTAGGGCTTTGGTGCAAATGCAATAATTACAATAATAATGCATTCAACAAGTGGAACCATGCGAGTCGATGCAGGAGAAAAGGCACACCATCACTTCCTTGTGTTCAAAACCTAATGCCTGTACAAGAATATTTCCTGTCGTAAACTACATGTCAACTACTAACATAAATATCCCTGTCCCTGAAAATTAGCACATGATACCGGTTAGCCTACCTTAACGGTTCCAAAAATTTGACCAAATGCAAGATGGGGAGGGTCAAATAAAAACAACGTTACTCACCCATCGCCAACAACGACGCATTTAATAGCCTGCATTTTTCCAAAGCTTTAATGTTCTTTCCTTCCTGGTATCTTAACTTACTTTTGTGTAGAGTTCTTTCGTACAATCGTTGGGTATGTATGCCCTCTACCTCAAATCTCAGTCTTCTTATACTTGGTCTTCATGTGTTCAAAATAGCTGGTCTCACTTCAAAAACTACACCCAATATATACATACCCCCAGCAGAGACCTAAATTCTACCACCATATTGACTCCGCTGGATCAATGCTCTGATTTTTATTGTGTTGGAGGAAGGGGAAATGACGAAAAATCCTTTTGGGTGAGTCATTCAGAAGTATGAACGTCTATTATTAATTTTACGTTGCTTCACGAATAAGTGTCTCGGTTGGGTCTTAAATCATTGAATAGTTTGATTGGTTGCAAAAAGCTGAGTGATTTGGGATGGGAAAAAGCACAAGAGAAAAAACCCCCAATATTTAAGTTTTCCACTTGTTGACTTGAAAATGATGTAATTATTAAGTTCCAGACGAAGTTAAATACGGAGGTGTGTGTGTGTATTAGATGTATATATTTGTATGTATATTTTCGAATAAGTATTATATCTCAGAAAAGAAGAATTTGATAAGTCTGGTGGGCTAAATTGATCAAGAGAAAAATGAACGCTAAAAAATTGCCCTTGTCAAATTAATGAAACCTGAAAAAATAACATTGAAAGGGAGGATTTGGAATTACTTGGAAGTGTAAATGACAGTTTTAATGGTAGCAGATGAGGCTATGATAGCCATAGCCACTGGTTCGAAACTAGTTCGGTGCACATACATTTTTTGTATTTATGGGATAAAAAGTCTCGCACATTCATCAAAATAACAAGTAGCATAACCTCTGTTCTTTTGGTTCTATCTCGGCTTTCATGGCCCAGTTCTAAGCGACTCAGTGTCAATCAGAGCTCTGTGGTCAGGGGTCTATTGCTTAGATGGTTGCGAATGCTTGCAGTTATCTAAGAAGGAGGATTTTAGGCCCCTCAGGACTTAAATAGCTGACTTGTTTATAACGTATGTGTTTAC
Source organism: Morbakka virulenta (assembly GCA_003991215.1). Taxonomy (NCBI): domain Eukaryota; kingdom Metazoa; phylum Cnidaria; class Cubozoa; order Carybdeida; family Carukiidae; genus Morbakka; species Morbakka virulenta. The sequence continues at coordinate 2,142,361 of RDPX01000129.1, read as the reverse complement.
TAGAATATTTGGTGGAAGGATTCTGAACTAAAAATATGTAATATTTTCAAAGCCTCCGTCATATGTCACTACAGCTACCACTTTTTAAACAGAATCTCAAAGACATCTGAGACCTTGGTACCATTTCGAAAACAACCTGTGAAGAAATCATCTTATCATCTGAGGTAGCTCTTTGCATGTTAACGGAAATCGTGCCAAGTCTTTTACGCTGTTTGATGTAACTGTTCTGAGAAAGGATGCTATTCAAAAGTATTCCCATCTAATAAGAAACAAAGAAATCTCCGTGCTATCTAAACCAACCCACTGCAGCATCCCATCCAGTCCAAATCATCCTTTCTTGACAGTTCCTGTGGATGGAAAAATTAACTTGACTGTTTTCAGGGCCCGGGACACCGGGGGCCAGGGAGGACCATGCCCCCAATATTTTTCTAACTGATTAATTTTTTAATCGTAATGAATGTTTGAATCTAGTTTTTTAAAAGGATATTACACAAGCAAATATTTTCAATTTGATCTTCTATTGATTTGAACAATTTCGACCGCCTTCAAACTTTTCTTTTCCAAAAACGAAAGCAGGCACAAGAACAAGTTCCTGTCACCATCATTGGTTTGAGCCATGCCCATGGTTGCATGGTTTAAGCCAAAGATTGTATGGTATGACAGATAATTTATCTAAGACAGTTCAAAAGGAAAAAAGTTCGGCTCATAGTGGAATCAGTTTGTCCAAGCTAACCATTATGCTGATTACTTTAAAAAAAATCTATTTCGAAGATTTAGATGCCATCATCAACGCCATCAAATACAGGTTCAATTAGCCAAATTATCAAAATTTTTCTTACGTGGAGCAACTTCTTCTTAAAGCTATTTCGAAAGAAAATTATGGAGATGAATTAAATCGAGTTTCAGAAGTGTATGCTGGTGACGTAGATTCGTTTGCAATGAAATCAGAGCTTTATTTGCTTCCAATAACCTTTCAAGAATCATCACCCTGTAACTTCAACGACATTGTGAGAAACTTGCAACTGGTATCCGAACATCAACGACAACTAATTGGTAAAACTTTTGCGATCGTTAGGTTGGTGTTAACCTGTGGCGGAACATCAGTAACACCCGAGCGCTCATACTCCATGGCTCGAAGATTGAAATCATGGCTGCACTCAACGATGTTTCCAAAGCGGTTCTGTGCTCTTTCGATCTTAAATACGTTTAAGGAAATGGCAGCACCGCAAAAGTAACACCGTAGATCGTGCGTCTACAAAATCACAAATGATTTTGTAGACACACGATCTAACAGATAAGGCGAATTTGATGCTGTTACAGAGAATGATTTTCCTTCATAGTTTGTTTTCTAGGTTGTTATTTGAACATATTTTGTATTAGGTTTTTACAGTATTTGTACCTTGTATAGGCTATTTCTTGTTTCAAAGATAAGGAACATTTATTGATGTAATTTGACTTTTCCCACTTTTCTTCCTTGATCACGTTAAGATACGTCTTTTACGGTGTTACTTTTGCGGTGCTGCCTTTGAGGATCACTAAACTAAGTTTGGCCACCAAGGTGATTCGCCCCCCTCCCCCAATGAAAAATTCGTGTTGCGGCCCTGACTTTGATTTATTTTTGGAGCTCATACAGCTTTATCTTTCCATTTAAGTCGTCGGAAAACGAAGTAGTAATGTCTCTTATATCGTTAAAATCTATAATAAAAGAGAATTTCTATGTGACTCTCAATTTCAACAGAGAAAGATACCATGATATACGAGCAGATATTCTGAAGGATCTTTAAATTGATATAATTCCTGGTTATGCAGGGTAGCGGGGTGACTATCACCAACAGGAGTAGTAGGGCGCCTCCTTCCCTCCGCTAGCCTGTGGCAGACCCTTGGACAAGGTAGAGTACCCACTTAGTCCCCCAATCAGTGTATCTGAAGCGACGGCAGGCAGATCATGGATGATTTGCTGAGCAGCCAAATAATTTGGGAACTGGTCAGTTTTTTAGTGTGTTAGGCAGATGATACTCGAAGAGTACAATGTCTAAGACAACACGCTCAGTACGAGCACTGCCCCTATAGAAGAAAATTGCAACCCACTATTGGTATACCTTTGCAAGGATCATCATGAAAACTCAAAATACATGTAATATCGTGAACGGCGTGAAGGGTGTTCAGACCAAGGTGAACACCTCGCCTGGTAGGGAATGTCATGTGCAGCAGGTGGCGCTCGACTGTCATCCAGCTACTGCTCGCAAAAAACATCAAAAATAAAGCCAAGAAAAATTGCAACATGGGATGTACAAATACTAAACCAAAAAGGAAAAGAAAGAAATGAAATGAATGGATATCGACATACAGGGCCTGTCGGACGTTGGATGGACAGGTCAAGGAAAGATCACCCTAGACGATGGATACTTACTCTTATACTCTGGAGGAAAAGAACACTAAAGAGTTGTCGGCTTCATGCTCAATTCAAACACTTTCAAATCGGTACTGGGCACGTATGCAGTCTCAGACAGAGTTATCGCCAACAAACTCCAAGCCAGTCCTATTAACATTGGTTTCATACAAATTTACGCACCAACCTCTCAACATAATGATGATTAAATAGAGGATTTTTACGATCAAATCGATCAGGCTATGAGCAGCTTGGGAAAGGATGTTGTCAAGATCATAGGTGGCGACTTCAATGCGTTAGTAGGGGACCTACGACATGAAGACATCATAGGATCNAAAAACTAAAAATACAAATGATGTCGTGAACGGCGTGAAGGGTGTTCAGACCAAGGTGAACACCTCGCCTGGTAGGGGCTGTCATGTGCAGCAGGTGGCGCTCGACTGTCATCCAGCTACTGCTCGCAAAAAACATCAAAAATAAAGCCAAGGAAAATTGCAACATGGGATGTACAAATACTAAACCAAAAAGGAAAAGAAAGAAATGAAATGAATGGATATCGACATACAGGGCCTGTCGGACGTTGGATGGACAGGTCAAGGAAAGATCACCCTAGACGATGGATACTTACTCTTCTACTCTGGAGGAAAAGAACACTAAAGAGTTGTCGGCTTCATGCTCAATTCAAACACTTTCAAATCGGTACTGGGCACGTATGCAGTCTCAGACAGAGTTATCGCCAACAAACTCCAAGCCAGTCCTATTAACATTGGTTTCATACAAATTTACGCACCAACCTCTCAACATAATGATGATTAAATAGAGGATTTTTACGATCAAATCGATCAGGCTATGAGCAGCTTGGGAAAGGATGTTGTCAAGATCATAGGTGGCGACTTCAATGCGTTAGTAGGGGACCTACGACATGAAGACATCATAGGATCGTACGGGCTTGGAAACATCAACGAACGAGGAGCAAGACTCATAAACTGGTGCAGGAAACATGATCTCATGATAACCAACACGTGGTTCCAGAATTACAAAAGACGGAAGTGTACATGGAAAATATCTGACGACACGGGAAGGTTTCAGATTGATTACATCCTGGCTCCGAAACGTTTCAGAAGCGCTGTGCTGTCTTCCAACTCTAGGACAGGAGCAGACTGTTCAAGTGACCATTACCCTGTGTTGTGCAAATTAAGAATAAAGCTGAAGGCACTGAAAAAACCAAAACCGTCACCAAAACACCAAGTAAATCTGCTACTCAGTGATACAAGTATTAAAGATCAGTTTGTAATGACAGTGAAGAACACGTTCGGACTGCTAGAACAGGTTACATCCACAGAAGAAAACCTACAGGAACTTAAAGATTGTGTAGAAAAATCCATCAACCAAGTTGTCCCAAAGAGCCAGAAGAAAAATCACAAAAAATGGATTACAACAGAAATCTTAAATAAGATGAAAGAGAGAAGAAATGCTAGAAATAAACCTGAAAGATATCACCTACTAAATAAAGAAATAAAGACAAAATGCAGCAAAGCCAAAGAAGCATGGATCAACAGCCAGTGTCGGGAAATTGAGCAGTGCAAGAAGCGAGACAACAAATACATGCATCAGAAAATAAAAGAACTATCCGAAAGGAAACAGACGTGTATACAGACAGGATGCATCAGAGCCTGCTGATGGTACCATCTTGATGGACAAACAAGACATCCTAAAGAGAAGGTCCGAATATATCAAAGAATTATTTTTCGATACAAGAGGAGACAAGCCAGTAAAAAGTAAAAAGATGAACGCTCCACCTATCCTAAAAGAAGAGGTGGGATATGCAATGAAGTGGATGAAAAAAGGCAAGGCTGTCGGTCCAGACAACATGTCAGTTGAAATTTTGGACGTTTTGGACGAATGGGGTCTGAAAGAAATTACAAGCATCCTAAATACCATTTACGACACAGGCAAAATCCCATCCGATCTTCTAAAGTTCATTTTTATCACCGCTCCTAAGTAAACAGGAGCAACAGAGTGGTCTCTTTATCGCACAATCAGTCTTACGAGACACATTGTGAACATCATGATCCGAATTGTAATGCTCCGCACTTGATGTAAAACCAGTCCTGAAATATCACCTGCACAATATGGCTTTGTTAAAGAAAAAGGAACAAGAAATGCTATCTTTACATTTAATTCAATTATGGAAAGATCAATCGAAGTGCAGAAAGACCTCTTCCTATGTTTTATAGACTTCTGACAAGCTTTCGATAGGGGTCAGCACGATAAGCTGTTTCATATTCTTCAATCCCTGGACATCGACGGAAAAGACGTGAGAGTTCTATGTAACCTATACTATTAATACAAATGCTGCCATTAGGATTGATAACGAATACGGCGACTTCCGATCTATTCGCAGGGGCGTAAGGCAAGGGTGTGTTATATTATCAGACCTTTTCAACCTCTACAATGAGAATATACTGAGAAATATTGACGACATGGATAGGATAGAAACAGGCGGACAAAACATCAACAACTTAAGATATGCCGATGACACTATCATAATTGTAGATTCAGAAACACAAACTACAAAACATTCTTGACGTAGTTGTCCAAAAAAGCGAAGAAGTGGGCTTGGACATTAACAAAACAGAGTGCATGATTGTATCCAAGAAAGAACCACCCTCATGGCACCTAATCAGCAAAGGGGTACCAGTCAAGCAGGTTCAGATTTTTCAATACTTGGGTTTTACCATCACATCCAATGGAAAATGTAAAGATGAAATAATAAAAAGAATAGCACTTACGAAAGATTCCTTCTCCAACTTACGTACTACCCTCCACAATCGAAATATCACAATGGATACCAAGAAATGAGTTTTGAAAGCATACGTTTGGTCGGTACTGTTATATGGTTGTGAGAGTTGGAACATCAGCAAAGAAAATCAAGCAAAATTAGAAGCAGCTGAAATGTGGATTCTTAGACGAATGCTCCGTATATCATGGATAGAAAAAATATCAAACAAGGAAGTCCTTGCCCTGGCCAACACCAAAAGATCACTTATCAATACAACACGGCAAAGGCAGATGCAATTCCTCGGGCAGATTAAGAGGCATCCTAGTCTGGAACGCCTTGCTTTACTACGAAAGATCAAGGGCAGGCGAGTCAAAGAAAGACAAAGAGAGACATTTTTACAGTCTCTAAACAATTGGGTTTCGAACAACAGTCTGAGCTGTAATGAACTGATCCATACCTGCAGTGATAGAATGGTCTTGAGTCGCATGATTGCCGATGCCTGTATCAGGTTTGGCACATGGCCAGCCAACCAACCTGGTTATGACTTTTAGAAACTCTGCCATGACCGGTCCCAAACCGGGATGAGAAAGGAGGAGGGTTGGCGAGAGGCTAATGACCTCTTCCTGTTAAAAAAGCCTAATTCAGGAAACTTGGACAGTTAACGAAGCTATATATGGTCTCAGAAACATGTCAAGTGAAATCTCTGAGGAGGATAATCTAAGATGAGAGGACGCACAAATGACAGCTGAAGATGAAATCCTAACGTAGTTTTCGAACTCGAAAATGGCATGTATGGGATCATTAGTCACACCAAAGGAGTTTATCCGTGAAGGCTGCTTGAACGTAAGGACCGTAGAAGACTGCAATAGTTGCCAGAGAAACGAGGAAATACAACCTTGATGTGCTTGGTATATGTGAGATGAGATGGAGAGGTTTCCGAGAAATAAGAGTTAGCACAGGGGAAACAGTTCTCTACTCCGATTAGTGGAACAACATCTTAGAGGAGTAGAAATCATGTTAACCC
>RDPX01000129.1:2041703-2075404 GCA_003991215.1 Morbakka virulenta | reverse complement strand
AGATCCTATGCCAATATTGATTTACGGTTGAGAGGCACTGGAGATTTCAAAGATGTAAAAAAAATGGAAACGAGAGTCCCAGGTATGTTGTCTGTACTACAAAGCTTGTAGCTTTTCTTGATCCTAGAGATTTATAAAGTTTTGTGATTTTGTGTTTCTTTTAGCTTGCCGTTCTTAACTTTGAAGTCAGCTGTTAACAAAACTGTTTATCTTTTTCTACTTTACTTATCTAAGCCTCTCTTTCAAACAGCAAATTTAAATAATGCTAAAAAAATATGTGGTACTTGTGATATTTTTTAAGTTGAGTCATTTTTACTTAAGAAAATTTTCAAGTAAATAGATATAACAGAGCTAATTGAAAATTTTCAGATATCTAAACGCAGAATGGTGGAAGAAAGTTTTAAGTTTAGTCACCCGGTTTGGAGAATCAGAAAATATAGAAAGAGAAAACAGTTATCCATTGCATTCATTAATAGGTATAATAATAACAACTAAATCAGAACCAACCACATCAGCAATACAATACATTGAAATCTTTACATAACAGTTGTGAAACCAGATCTAATCTAAAGCAGTTTAATTTTGAGATTAATACAAAAGGATGCGAGCATGCTTCTTACAGAAGGCAACCGAGAGGGTTAGTAGAAACAAGATATTCGACCAAGAGTTTTTATAAGAAACCCGATTACTTTTAATAGCTCTTATAAAATGTGAACAGATGGATGTTGTTCGGTCCGATATTACAGTGTCAGATATGGCACTAGTACTTGAAGCCATGGAATTTTACTGGTTTCAGAGCGCGATCAGTGAGAACAGAGGTCGCTAGCCCAGGACCGAAAACCTTGGTGTAAAATTAATTCAAAAAAGTATAAAATAAAGAAATTAAAGAAAAGCAATTAAAATATTAAATCTTTTAAAAAAGTAAATAAATCAATATAAATCAATATATAAACATATATGTCTATACTATATGTTCTTTATATAAGAAAAAGTGCTTAATGTGTATAGCAGAGCATTATACAGACGAGAAAAAAGAGAATAATACGAGTCATTAATTCCAAATATTAAAATATCGTAAAACTATTAATTGCAATTAAAAACTGGTACTTTTCATATATACATTTATAATATATACAAATACATGTATATACAAGTGGATATATATATATATATATATATAATACGGAGTTTAACAAATTCCCTCAATTCTTTAAGATTTAAATTTGTTTCAATTTGTGAACGCCGTCGACTTCTTTTCCTTGACATAGCTGAGGACACTGGAGAAGGAAACCACTCGAAGAAGAAAGGCTCCTTACGAAACAAAGTGGTCAATGTACTCACCTCTATAAATTGCTTCAACAAAGACACAGAAGAGGAGGACATGCCATCATATCACGATGAATATGTTGCTCCTCTCAAAAGGAAAGTGTCTCACATGAATTTGTATGTTACACACCCCTTGCGTTTCCAAGCGAAACAACGACGGAGGAGAAGATGGTTAGAGTCTACCGATGGTGATGAGGAGGAAGAAACACCACTTTTTGTAATGTCACTTGATAATGGGGATCCAGAAGAGAATAAATATATGTTTTATGATGGAACCAAATCACACCATGACTTCTCTGAAGCAACAAATGATGATTTGGAAATAATATCTGACACAGAATCTCTGGAACAATTATCTTTTGAAAAGTTTCAAAACACAATTGTATCACCTGTCGAACCAACGCAATTAATACCAGGTACGTGAATTACTTTTTTATACTACATATAACTTGAGTTAAATTTCTACCTCAGCTTATTTTAAAATTGCCATAAAGTTATTTAATTCAAATATGTGAGAAACGTATGATGATAAAGAAAATAGTTATCCTAAAATACATTTTTCTGCCTTAGCTTATTTTACACTTCTCTACTGTTTCTCTCTGAAACTACAGTGTCAAAACTCATTCCTCTCGCATTTCTAACAGTTACAGTTGTCTGATTGTTCCCTACAGTTTTGTAGTTAAAATGTAGTTATTAAGTTGTTCAACACTATAAATTCTATTTGCTTCTTTAATTGGATAGTTATTTATTCATTTGTAGGAAATTGAACAATTTGTGTGTGAACCGAACTGGTTCGAATCAGTGGCTATGGCTATGACAGGCACATGCTTGACCGCCTGAGTATCCAAGTTGGGTTTAAATCAAATCATTTTTGCAATTGTATATTTCATTTGTATGCGCCGTTCTTTTCCAACGTTCCTACTGCTGTCAGCGCTGTGATCCTGAGGAGTTTCTTATTTGGGGTGTGATCTGCTAGTCTGCTGCCAGTCATGAATCTCATTATGTGATTTTGAAAAGTTTTTATTTTCAGCAACAAGGAAGTTGTCCAGTTAATGAATTCCAGACCATAAAGTACAACTGGGAGTATGTATATTTTATAAATGAGGGGGTTGATGTGATATAGTACTCTTTTTGTGGTCAATAACAGTTTGTTTTTCTGAAAGGCCACCCATCCTGGGCTTATTCAAACACAGAAGAATGGGCAGATAAATGGACCAGAACATTTCTAAATCTTTCTTTTTTCCTCCTGAAAGGCCAAAACAAAATGTCCCAGCAGAAAAAAATCCATGGTAGCATTTACTAATTCTAAGAAAGGCTTCTCTGTGTAATTCTATTACACTGATGACATACTATCTCAAGCAATTTGTAAAATAAAACTAAATCAGTTTTCAAAAGAACAGAAGCGCTTTCAATCAAGTATTTACCTTATTTTCATTACAAAATATCCAAATTGTGCACCACCTTTACATTAATTTCAACTATACCTTTTCTTAAAAAGGTTTTAGGCAGTGTTGTGTAGAATTTTTTTCGTAGGTACCTTCACAGATTCGGTTTTAGACGAACCATGGTCTGCCATTGTTCACAGATGCCTCGCAGGACCCAGTTCAAATTGCTCAAAACTATTTTCTGTTGCCGGCCCCCAGCGCGCTTGCCTTGGAATTTTCCAGAGAGACTCAAGTCTTCAAGAGCCCCTTTCCGTATCTTGTGACCAAGAAACCTCAATTACCGCTGCTCAATCATACGCAGAAGCTGCTTTTCTATTCCAACACGTCGTAGTACTTCCTCGTTTGTGACCCGTTTGCTGTAGGAGACTCAAAGCATGCAACAGAGTCACATCTCGACGACAGCTACATTTCTCCGGGTTTCGTGAAGGTCCACGATTCACAGTCGTACAGGAGAGTTGACCAAACAAAGGATTTGAGTAAACAAATTTTGATGCTGATGGAGAGTTTCTGTTCCTTGACAATATGTTTTAGTTTGTCGAAAGCATCTTTAGCGAGGCCGATTCTTCTGCAAATTTCCTTTTTGTATGTTACATAGACCCCTAGATAGTTGAATGAGGAAATATGTTCAATGTAAACTGTGCCGTGCTTGAGATGACACACAGGTGGGACCTCCGACTTTGAAATCACAATGACTTTAGTTTTCTTAATGTTGACTGAGAGGCCCAACCGCTCGCTTTTGGTGACAACAGCATCGAAAAGTCGTTGTAGTTCCTCTTCAGGCCTGGCCAGTAAAACCGTGTCATCTGCGTATCGGGGGTTGTTAATCTTGACACCGTTAACAACGATACTCTCCGGCAAATCCTCAAGCAGACGAAGAATGAATTCTGAGTAAAAGTTAAAGAGATCGGGTGACAAGACGCATCCCTGACGTACTCCTCTCTTGATTGGGAACCAATCTGTTGTCCCTTCTTGAAGACGAAGGGTAGCGAGTTGATCGCAGTAAATTGAGCGAACAAGCTGCTTGTTTTTGTCGTCAATTTGAATGTTGGCCAACATTTTGAGGGGTTCCTGGTGATTGAATGTAACGAAAGCTTTCTGATAGTCTATAAAGCCAAGATAAAGGTCTTTTTGATGTCCTATGGCGCACTCTCCTAGCATTCTCAGGACGAAAAGTGTATTACTCGCTCCTCTGCTCTTCATAGAACCAAATTGAGTTTCTGAAATTTCTGGGAGTATTTTACTTTGGAGATGTTGTAGGATAATTTTCAATAACAGCTTTAGGGTGTAAGACATTAAGCTGATGGTCCTGTAGATTGCACAGTCAACTGTATCAGGGATCTTGGGAAGGGCTACAAAGATGAATTTCAGCATTTTTGGGTGGAAAATTTCCGGGTTTCGTAAATCTTTGAGATTAGTTTCCAAACCATGCTTATTTCGTTCTCATCCAGTGCTCGAATCATCTCTGAGTAACCGCCGTCTGGGCGACTGGATTTTCCGCTCTTCATTTTGCTCAGTGTCCATCTCTCTTTCGGCTTGAGTATAGACGGGCTAGTTTCTGCAGGCTCTGGCGCACTAACCTCTAATTCTTGGTTGTCTATGAACAGGCCCTGGATGTACTCCTCCCAGCGAGCTACTGTGTCCTTCTTGTTTTGGATCTCATTGATCTTCTTGAACATCTCCATCGCAATGAGACTAAGATTTTTAATTTCTTTGCCTTCTTCCTCTAGACAGTATTCTTTCACCAGCCTACTTTTGGTCTTAAACTCATCGTTGATGATTCGATATTGCACTGGGATGGGTTTTGAGATCTGTCCTTTCCTCAGCAGATCTTTGAGCTTCGGGTTGAATCATTTCGATGAAGGGTTCTTGTTTTCTTGTTTCGGCATGTTGTCGGTGACCGCTTCTCTGATCGTAGTTGCAATTGCCTCCCAATAGTCATAAATGTTGGTCGACAGCTTAAAAGNTTTCCAAACCATGCTTATTTCGTTCTCATCCAGTGCTCGAATCATCTCTGAGTAACCGCCGTCTGGGCGACTGGATTTTCCGCTCTTCATTTTGCTCAGTGTCCATCTCTCTTTCGGCTTGAGTATAGACGGGCTAGTTTCTGCAGGCTCTGGCGTACTAACCTCTAATTCTTGGTTGTCTATGAACAGGCCCTGGATGTACTCCTCCCAGCGAGCTACTGTGTCCTTCTTGTTTTGGATCTCATTGATCTTCTTGAACATCTCCATCGCAATGAGACTAAGATTTTTAATTTCTTTGCCTTCTTCCTCTAGACAGTATTCTTTCACCAGCCTACTTTTGGTCTTAAACTCATCGTTGATGATTCGATATTGCACTGGGATGGGTTTTGAGATCTGTCCTTTCCTCAGCAGATCTTTGAGCTTCGGGTTGAATCATTTCGATGAAGGGTTCTTGTTTTCTTGTTTCGGCATGTTGTCGGTGACCGCTTCTCTGATCGTAGTTGCAATTGCCTCCCAATAGTCATAAATGTTGGTCGACAGCTTAAAAGATAGATTTGCATTTACCTCGATCTTAAAACTGTCGTTCACCTCCGCTGTTTGCAGCATAGAAAGATTGGGCTTGGGGCTAGGTTTGGGCTTTTCAATTCCTTTGAGAGACTATTCAAAATTAGCTACAGCTAGGTTGTGGTCAGAATCTGCATCGGTGCCTGGACAGGGGGGCGAGTATTTGACGGCGTTTCTAAAGGGAGACTGCATCAAAATGTAATCAATCTGGTTTCGCGTTCTGTCGTCCGGAGTGGTTTAAGTGTATCGCCGGGGAGGGTACATATTAAATTAAATATTTGAGATGAACATTTCGTTGTCATTACACCAATCTACGAATTTTTATTGTCAGTCATTCCTTCTACCTAAGCTATGTGGGCCAACTGCTTTTCCCTCTTTTTCTTCATCAATCATGGAATTGAAGTCCCCCATGACGATGGTAACTTCGTCATTTTCACAGGAGTTCATTATCTCTTCAAGAGATTGATAGCAGCTGCCAGCTTCCTATCCTCAGCCTCCGCTGTTGGAGTGTAAATGACTAGAATATGTACATTGAATGGGGTGGCTTTGAGCTTGACTAGCAGCATGCGATCATATTTAGGCCAGAAAGAGAGAACGGAGCTGGCAAAATGCTTATCTAAAATCAGTCCTACTCCACGGTGATGTTGGTCTCCCCCTGAATAAAATATCCGTTTCCCGTCCTTCTGAAAATTCCTGGCGTTAAACCATCTAACCTCGCAGAGGCCAAGGCAGTTGATTTTCATCCCATCCATCTACTCCAGAACGCTGTTTAATTTCCCAGCTTGGAAAAGCGTACAAACATTCCACAGAGCAGTCTTCGAGAGCTTTCTGATGTTCTTGACCTGACTTGTCTGATTGGGTGGTGTTACAGTCACTGAATGACTGTCACGACAATCATGCAGCTCCTCCAATGCGTCATTACGGGGCGCGGACCCTCCACTTCCGCAGCAGGCCCCGTTAACGTCATTGGTCTTGTTATACCGTTGCTGTAACATTCATGGTTGACTGATACTGAGGTAGGGTTGCCCATGTTCCCTTCTTCAGGAGTTTCCCGCAGGGGTCTTTTTCCCTTTCGTTCTTGTCTTACCTGGCTATCGGGATGGTCTTCCCCTTACATTCAACACTTTTCTCCACCCTCTGAGCAAGTGAGTTTACACAAACCTCTTCTACCTGATTAGCCGTTGAAGTTTTCGTTGAAGTGGGGTTGGTGATAGCCTGTGACTAAGGCGTAACTGAAACCTAATAACACAGCCTGAAGTGTGCCGTTCCCCGCAATTTAAGGCCAGAATCCAGCAGTTCATACCTCAGAGATACGCCGCTTTAAGTATCAAAGAAAGAGAAAGAATTTCCTTATCAAAACTTTTCAGTGCACTCCTGTAACGTGTCATTAAAAAAGGATTCAGGTCTTTTGCAATAAAGATTTTCCACGTCTATACAAACAAGACACTTTTAAACAATAAAGATTATTTCACAGATACTCAAATTATATTGACTGAACTAACTTCAGAATGTAGAAACTGCGGTAACATTTTTAACAATGAAAAGTAAAGAAGAGAGAAGTAACATTGTGGTTAGTAGTCAGAAGGCATGGCAATTTATACCAGAAGATTAAAACAGCTTGTGATACAATTGCTACCGACCAAAAGCTCGGTGTATCAGTTTTCGACTGATTTGAATATGTCAAGATATTTACAATGCTACTAATTGTTCTGCTAGTAAAATTAAGTAATATAAAGCGAGGCAAAAGGATAATCGGTATAAGAAAAGTAAGATCCTGGAGTTGTTCCAAATTCTTTCCAAACATGTGCCATTGATCTTAAATGCCAAGAGGAAAAACAACCACAACATATCAACCACATGATATGTTAAAGGAAAATATTACGAAAATAACCCATTTATCACAAAAAATATGACAGCTTTGGATCTCAAAAAGTATAATTTGCGGAAAGAAATTAGTATTTCTCCCTGGTTCATCTGCAACCACAAAGTCTAAAAGGAAGGAAAAGTAATCTTCATTCCCTCTCCCAACCCCACCTCTCTCTCTCTCTCTCTCTCTCTCTCTCTCTCTCTTTCTTTCTCTCTCTCTTCATCTATATGTCTATGCGCGCGTACTAGTGATGTACACACTTTTTATGTACGGTCTAAAAAATTAAAGACGGTCTCCAAATCTGGAAGGGGAAAGAGACGAGAATGGAACCAGTACTGTGAATGTGACGGGACAAAATTGGTGTCCAATACCAAGATCTAAATAATTGTGATAAAATTTGGGATTGAATCAATGATACCCATGATTTTAACACTGAACACTGCGACCTGACCAGAGAAGGGGTCGAATTTGAAATCCGTTAAAACTCAAAGCCCATTATCATTAGTACCAAAATTAAAGCAAATTACTATGCCGCAAGGTTTCTGAATAATGCGAAAAAGAAAATTAATGCCTTGGCTTTATTACCTCTGCCTCTGCCGGTTGACCTAAGTAAAATGGTCCACGTTTCTTCATTTTGAAAAGAGCCACTTGCTTTCTTTCTATAAAGAAAGCCGGTAATTATTTTTTACATATCTACTACTACAATCATTATACCGCGATCAATTGTGATGTATTTTGTATTGCAAGTGAATCAGCAGTAATTGAGATTCCAGAGAAGCTAATAGCTTTATACACAACTCCTGTCAAGACCCCCTTTGTTTCCAATTGTTAACACGACAAGTATCATTTTTGTAGGCAAGAAACCTGGTGCTGACAAGCGAAAGGAAGCTGAAAAAGATGATGAAGATGAAAATGTCTTATTTGCTCCAATACCCAAAACGAAGCGGAAATTGTCATTGCTAAGCAAATTGACCAAGAGGTTCTCCACTCAAAAACCAGAAAATGAATTTAAACAAGAGGTGAAAGCAAAGAATTGCAAAAAATACCCACTCAGAATGCCATGGGGTAAAAATGGTATGAAAAATTTGCCGTATCAGGATGAGTATGTTGCTCTTCTTGATGAAAAAATATCTCATATGAACTTGTATGTTACACACCCATTGCGTTTTCAAGCAAAAGAAAAACGGCTTAGAAGGTGGCTTGAAGCAACTTCTGAAGATGAGGAGGAAGAAAGTACGCTTTTTATGATGTCACTTGATGAAGGCAATCCAGAGATAAATAAATATTTGTTTTATGATGGCACTAAATCACACAATGCCCATAATGAAGAAACGGAAGATGATATGGAAAAAATATCGGACACAGATTCTTTGGAACAATTATCTTTTGAAAAGTTTCAGAACACAGTCATAACACCTATCGAGCGAACCTGTACAATACCAGGTACATATAATACTTCTTAAGCAATGTACAATTTTTTCTTACCGTACCCTAAAGTTTTTGTCATTTTCAGTCTAAATTAGTGCTTAAGTATTATTTAGTCGCAATAAAAACTAACACAGGATTTTGGTCATTCTTATGTTACATTCATATAATTATATATATTACTCGACCGTTCCTTTGTACTGATCAGTAATTTAATTTTTTGGCCATATTTGAATAATGTACTGTACATCTTACACAAAGGTATTATTTCACACCCTCATCCCTCGTTTTGAAAGCAACAATAGGGTACAATTGATTTGTAAGGTTACTCAAAAAAAATTTGAATAAAGGTTATAACATTGATCTAATTTTCCATTATTTGAAGTTGTCATCAAAATTTGGATGAGAATGGAAATAGCCCAAGTGATAGTATTTACATTTCACCTCCTTTCAGGACAAAGTTAAGCCTTTGCTACTTGTACAGCTGGTATGAACAGAAAAAAAAGCGTGTACATCGTTTGATTTTTGTTACCAGCTAAGATTATCTTCAAATCGTGGGCTGATAGAAAAAGGTTAACATTGAGCGAGTCGGTATCTAATTTCATGCAAATATTACATGTATTTCATTCAAGAGGAGCATTCTTGATGAGGAGGTAACAAAAAAACCAAAACTATTCCATTAGAAAATAGAAAGAGACAAAATTAAAATGCCGGATGTGGAGTGTCTCATTTTGCTGTTTTTATGTCCGTTCCTTATTAGTTTATTGTACCTTAAATACCAAATATACCAAAGAGTATCCATAATTCAAGGGTGAAACTGAAGAGTAATATGAAACAAATTAAACAAATATTGAAATGTTAAAATGTATAAAGTTATGTGCAGAATTGGTACAGATTCGTAGCATTTTACTGAGAGAAAAAAATGTATTGAAATGAGAAATAGATCTTCTAATTTATGAACTGACACTTTTTTCTTCTCTGTCTGCGTTCACTCCAAGGCTGGGAGCCATTTCAGTGCAGTGACTTCACTTCCTTATTTGATTTTATTTACTTTCTCATTTGATCTTTTCACGCATTACTTTCTTCCTTCTTCCAATTCTATCACCGAAAACATGAACAAATTCAGTAGTATACCACTTTTAATGGAGAGACGCAGTACTTTCAGGGACGTGGCTGAGGCTCGAACCAGAAACCTCTCGCATGGTCAGCTATTGACTAGACCACTCGACCTTTACTACTTTTTCTAGAATTGACAAAAATGGCTGGAGTTTATGATCCCCCAATTACAATTTAAAAACGGGCACCTGTAGTCAGAATGAATTCCAATACTGTACCAATTTTTAATGAAAATAAGTTAGACTTTATTAAAAAATAGAGTTACGTTACATAGAACTCTTCCACCTACACCAATAGGAGAAGAGTGATATGGTTAAGGGTGACTAACGTAGCTTTTTTTCTTTTTAGCTCAAGGTCCAAAAAAGTCTACTAAGAGAAAATCGATGTTTGCAAAGCTTTGCTTCACATTACCCTCAAAAAGTGTAAAGAAAGCTGAAGGTAAGAAGGGTTTGCTTGAAAGCCGATTCTTATCTATTTCACAGTTTAAAACCTTTGAAAACCAGACCTATAATATACAATCGCATTAAACATTAATGATTTTTTTCTTCCTTCATATTTTTGTTTCTTATTTGATACAAATTGGGTATTGCTTTCCAACGACAAAATCTGAAAAGAATTGTTTATTTCGTCTTTGTATTGGGTCTGGGTACTAGTCTTAGAAAAAAAATATAAAAGGGGTATTGGAAGTCCCAGTTCACAAAAACATGGTAAGAACTATTACACCTGATATATTTAATTCTCGTTACCAGTGGTGACAAAGCATGAAGTTCGTATCAAAAAAGGTTTTTTTCTGTGGACAACAAGTGGTCGTCTGTTATTTTGAAAATATTGGGGCAGTGTGAAAGGAACACTTGTTATTATATTACAGTATTAGACTATTGTATGTAGAGTTAACATGAAAATGCTCCTGTCAACAGCGAAAACTAAACAAAGAGCAGCACAAGATGAAGAAAAGCAAACTTTACACAATGCTACTCAAATTCAAGTTCACATAGTTATGTATATACACACAATGCACAGATATAAACATTCAAAAGCTCCTATTGGATAAAAATTTCAAAAATAATTTATATTCACTAAAACCAAACCCCTTAACTTATTAAACTTTTCAATTGATGTCTATATCATTAATACACAATTCAGTTACATACAGCATATATAATCAACAACACACAAAAATATATACAGTTAGGTAATTTTTCTTATTTTTCTTATTTTTACGTTTCTTGCACCCACTAGATACCCAGGCGGCTCATTTTTAACAACGCCACATCAGCGCAAATTAAACAAAGAAACGAAAATTTGAATTTTTAAGAAGTCTGAGAATTCTGCTCTTACAGCCTAGTAAATAAGATTTTTGCCAGGATTGATAAGGGAGGTGGATTGAATCGAGGAATTTTATCTGCTTTTTCACAAAATGTTATTAACAACTTATTAACAAGATCTTTATTTTTATTTTATACCTCCTAATACGCCCTACCTTAATATTGAAGCGCGTATCAAGGGGAAAAGCATTAATGTGTTAAGACTTAATTCGACCAGGAGCTGTTTCTATTGAAATATATTTAGGATTGAATAATATTCGAAATTAAAGTATTTTTTATCGGTTAAATTGTTTTGTGTTGGCCATGGTCATCTGTAAACTATAGCTTCAATTTGATTATCCCTTTTTCTATAAAAACTCAGTGAATGTCAATTAAAACACTCAATTCTGCTGGAAAATCGATTACTTATACTTTGCTATCCCTTCCTCAAAAATTGCTTATAAAAAATAATATGTACTATTAAATCTATTATAATTGGTGTTTTTGTTGCAATAACTTGTGGCGTGACGTGTGTTGAGTTGGGATGAATCTGTCTTACTGATAACATTTTTGTATTTTCAACAAATATTTATGAAGCATGAAAACTGTTATTTCCTTTCTTTTTAGGTGGAAATGTTGGTGATAGTGAACATAAGAAGAAAACAGGCTTTTTCGCCAGAAGAACAAAAAAGATATCAAAAGAAACTCAAAAATGCAGTGGGCAAAAAGAATCATTGTATCCAGAGTCAAAATTAAGCTCGGAATCATCATTGGAGGTTGAATCATCGGTTTACCAGCACTACTCAGCTTCTTTCGAGGCATTCCAATTTAATGGGTTGCCTGGTTGTTCACAGTCACAAGTCTGTCTGGAGTCATCCCCTCCTGTACAGCCACCTCTCAGTCCAGAGTCATCCACTGCTCAAGTGTCACCTTCCAGTCCAAAGTCATCAGCAATTTGTTTAAAGTTATCGAAACTTCCAAAGTTATCATCACTTTCTGAGTCATTCCTAAACATAAAATCCACCATTTGCCCGGAAAAATCCATTTTTAAAAAGTCATTCAAAAATATAGAATTATATGGACTTGAAGAGCCACCAATTTGGTCAGAGTTTAAACTGATCTCAAAATCATCTGCAAAGTTAAAAGCAGCAGCCCGTTCTAAGTCATTTAGTTGTCTAGTTTCACCAAGATCTCAAAAGTCAAGATTACTTCCAACATCTTCTCCACCTGGAGACCTAACGGTTTCCATAAAGTCACCCCAATGCTCAGAGTCGCCCATCTACCCAAAGCCACAGTTAAATTCAGAGTCATTCCTAAATATGAACCCAGTTACAAATTCATTGTCACCCCAGTGTTCATCATCAACTATCTGCCAAAAGTCATTCCTAAACAAAGAATCGCAAATATACCCCGAGAAGCTCCCCTGTTTTAAAAAAATAGAAAATGAAACTGTTATGACCCTAAACCACTCTAGTGGTGACACAGGTCAGTCCCAGTGTTGTTTTCTAGAATCTAAGTTCTAAATTCTGTCACATCAGCAACATTTATTGTGTATTAAATATAGAAAGCAAAGAAACCAAGTGGAATATATATATATATATATACATATATATACATATATATCCATTTGTCTCTATCTATCTATCCAACTATCTATCTGTCTATCAGTCTGTCTATCAATCTATACTTTTCTATCTCATGCGTATTAACAAAAACTATTTTAGGACAGTTCCGTTAGCTTGCATTTGCTTTAGATTTAAGCCTGATTCCCAACCCTGAAAGGGTAAACAGTATATTAGAAAACTGGAAGTCTAAGTGTTATCTCTGTTTTTTTTATTCGGTAATTAAATCTGGGCCATTATACCCAAATCAAAAACTCTTCCGTAGTCTTTTGCATAAAATTTATAAAATAAGCTAAATTTCTTAGGATTCTTATTAATGGGTTACCTAGCGTCAAACTACATTAAGAAATTTCCTCACTTCCCTGGCCTTTCAGATTTCTTAAAGATACACATTAATTGTTTTCTTTTTATGCTGATGTCATTTTGAAATATGTTTAAATGTCAGCTTTTATTTAAGCTAGAGAGATGAGTAAATAAGCTCTCGGCTTTCAAAATATATATTAATACAAGAAAATAAAATATTGGGAGTTTCTTTTGGGGTTAGTTTACACCAAAAATTTGAAGACAAGTTCGAGCTAAGCGATATTAATCAAACCGACTGATTTGGTAAGATGGAAAAAAATACATTAAGCTACTTGGCAGAAGGAAGCTAAAAACTGTGGGTGAACTATGGCTTTGTTATTAAAGTGCATGCCTCTAGTTTACTATCCATTGCAATAATGGCTGACTTAAGAGAAGCCTCTGTTTTATTGCAGGACTGAATGCAGACAGGACTAATACATTAACTGGGTGATATTTGGCTGTTTTGAGCCAAACTGAGAACATGGGATGACTCTCTGTCTGCCAAGGTTCTAACAGAAGGCAATATAGGTTATAATAAATTTATATATAATGGGCGACTTATTACTTTAGTTCATATATATACTATGAAAACATATATGGGGAAAACACAACTAGTACTGGAAAGTGACAATTTGTTTATTTGGGGTGTGAAAAACACAAGAAAATTTCATATCTAAATTGATTTTACCCGAAACTGTTACCTGTACAGAGTTTTTGGGTGAATGTTGTATTGAAGTAACGAATACGAAAACGCAAACAAAATATCAACAAAAGTTCCTGATATTTGGTGGCGGTGGTGATGGTGTAGGGGGGGTGGCAGGGGGGGAGACCAGGTTATTAGTTATTGTGACGTTGGCTTTGAGACTGAATGAATAAAACTATAAAACAAATATACATTTTGGCATGGATGACTCTGAAAGAGCTTAGATGCATTTCAAATTTAGTTTTTAATGTTTGATTGGTTCTTAAGATAGAGCGTCAACGTTATCTGCAAATGGTGACGAAATGTTTCTGAGTGGAATTGAATCTTTTACGAAATTATTTGCTGTAGATTAGTCATGGTAGAAAAGCAGAGACCCTTGTCTGACATGAAAAATAATCATGCAGACTCATGCTGAATTCAGTCAGTATTATACATCAAATTTGCTAGACTCAGTCTGTTAAATTCTTACATAAAAGAGTAGTGGCATAGATTACCGTCTAAAGCAGCCCACATAATCAGTTTCACCCTTTCAACATAACAATAAGACGTACGGAAAGTGATCTAAAGTTCAGTATAGAGACTAGAATTGGCTTCTAAAAAGCTCTTTCAGCTGATATGTGGTTTTGATTTACAGAGGAAATAAACCGGCCATCTGAAAATCCCTAGTAGTGGAATCTAAAATCCTATATACTTAACTTTACAATTGGGGTAGGATTTTAATATCAGTTATGCTGTCAGGTCATAAAACTCAAACATGTAACAAGAAATAACTCGGGGACAAAAATTGGTAGGACACGTTATAGAAATCACACAACCAAGTCAGATCTGATATGATATGTGGAGTAACTCTACCGTGATTATTTTGGATAATTTAATTAATACTCTCCAACTCTTAGCCCATTTAGATTTAATTTGATTGGTGGCTTACCTAACCTGAGCTAAGGTGTAATTTGGCTAGTTTGTTATCTTATGATAACTCTATAGGTTTATCATGGTTTATATCACTGACTCTGGATACTATTGATTCTAATTGCCTTTACTTTTGATCCGCTGTACACAAAGCTAGATTATAAACATCATGCATTAATAACGTGGACAAATTTTTTACTTTTTGAAAAAAAAAATTATTTGTAATATTATAATATTTGTAATTTTCATACAGATGTATATATCAAGTGCATATATAACGTATTTTAAGTTTCTGTACTCAGAGAAATTATTTTATGAAATCAGGGATAATAGGATTTTCAGAGTATCTAATTTTGAAAGAAATAACTGTTTACAGATAGACTTGCTTTGTAAGATAAATGAATTAAGCTTCTGACTAATATATATTTTGTACTTTTTATGAATTTATGCATCAAGTGTATATGATACATTTGCAGACACACTTCACAAATTTTGTACAAAATCTAGGATGATGAAGTTTTAAGGACGCCTAATGTTGAACAGAATAACTGTATACAAAAAATGTTGTTATATAGCACATATTTGTAAAATATCAAGTAATATTTAAGAAGGCATATGATTTAATTTTCTGTACCTTTCTGTTTATTTTTTTATCCTGGCTGCTGCTGCTGGTGATGATGATGGTGATGATGATTCGCTGATGGCGCAGACCCTAGAGACAAAAATATTCCCAGCAAAAAAGTGGGAAAAAATCCCAAATTATGTTGAGGTTAAGATTGAATTGAAACGTATATGGACTATACCCTTCAGAGTAGTGTTGGTTGTTGTTGGAGCATTAGGGTCAACTTCTATGAAAATACGTGATACACTAAAGATAACATACTGTCTAGGCGCTATCAAAGAAACAGCTCTGTTGGTTACTACCCGTATTCTTCGCAAAGTTCTCTCTGTTTGAAGTCTCAGATTTGATGGAGTGGTGAATGTAACCGGTATCGATAGACAATGCCGTGCGAAACCACAAATAAAATTATTGATAATGATGATGATGATGATGATAAGAAATAACTTTTGAAATAATATGCTCCACTACTTCTAATAATAAACATGATGGTAATGTGAAATTTTACGTTTTCATGGATACATGTGATGCAGTGTACAAATGATACGGACAAGGAGTCTGGACAAGAAGAATGGACCAAACATTATCGATGTGCCAACACCCGGACATGTCAGGATTAAAGACCAGGAAATATATGTTTATACTGGAAGTGAGGAACATGTCCGAGTAAGCAAGCGAGCATCATCAAAAAGTTAAATATTCTGTAATGCAATGTTCAGCATTATCACACTTGAGTTAGCGTCATCAAGCCGTTCAGAAAGAAAAGAATCATCCGGTCTCCCACAGACTTGAAAGTATCGTGTCAGATTTCATATTTGATTTTGCAGTAGATGACATAATGGCCGGAATCACTGAAGAAAAGCTGAAAGACTTGCCTTCAAAGATTTGTGACATGCTTGTTGTGGGTTCTTCTGAAAAACTTTAAAATTTGGATTTGAAAAGAAAAACGACTCTATGTTGCACTAAAATTGCGTCGTTCAAAACAGAAACAAAGCTGCAGTAAAATCGCGCACTTTTGAAAATCACCAAATGGGTTCAACATTAAACGAGCAATTATTTTGAAAAAACACCACTTCTCACTATGGACGGTTAGGAAAAATCGCTAAAAAACTCTTTTGCTACTAAAGCACAATTTTGCCCAGAAGGGTGACATTTCATAATAAAATTTTAATTTCTGACCAGTCAAACAACTACAAGTACCTTTTTGAAACTTCGTGAGGGTGGAAATTTTAGGGCCTAACTGTACAGTACACAAGCAAATTTTGACTGTTGGAAGGAGTCTTCACTCGCTTCACTCGATCGGACTAATAATAAACTGCTAAATGGAGACGTTGTTAACAAGGCAATTTCTAAGTCACTGATTACCAAAAGAGAAAATATGGAATTGAAATCCATTTCTAAAGCTGAATCTACAGGGCGGAGCTTAGATTTTATTCTTCTGGTATCCTGAAACTGAGATATTTGCCTTTGTTTTAAACTATTTCTTGAATATTACTGACAAAAAAGAAATAAAAAATGCACGCAATCGACAGAATACGAACCTGTGCGGGAAGATCCCATCTGATTTCTAGTCAGACACCTTAATCACTCGGCCACGAATGCTACGGTGTTTCACGTCACATCCCATTATTCAAACAGACAACATTTGCTTATGTATTGTACAGTAAGGCTCTGAAATTTCCACCCTCACGAAGTTCCAAAAAGGCACTTGTAGTTGTCTTGCAGATCAGAAACTGAAATTTTATTATGAAATATCACTCTTCTGAGCAAAATTGTGCAAATTTTGATCAGTCAGACTATACAAATACCTTTTTGGAAGTTCGCGAGGGTGGAAATTTCAGGCCTAACTGTACAATACATAAGCAAATTTTGACTGTTGGAAGACTAATTAAAAAATAAAGAAAATTGAAAAGTGTTGACTGTTGAAGCAAGAAATAGGAACATTATTGGAGTGGTATGAGCTCTAGAAATTATTTCAGATCGATTTGACAAACACACAAATTATATAAGTTAACAATGGACTGTCTGAATTTCGCATGCTTGGGTCCTTAGCGTGTTCAATATTGGTAAGACTTATGAAGTTTGTGGAAAACAGAATGAAAAGGTGGAAAATCTCAATAACAGTTCAATGAAAAAAAACGCTTTGAAACCAGTTAATGTTAAAAGAGGTATACTAAAAGGTGACAGTTCTGTTCTCAAGTTATTTATACTATGTTTGAAACCAATAGCTTGGGTACAAATGTTATCAACTGACAAAGACCAATAAAAAAGTACTCTGATTTTGTTCGTTGATGAGTTAAAACTTTACGCAAAATCAAAGAATAAAATATCAGGTTTGATAAAGACAGTTTAAAAAATTGCAAAGATATTACAATGTTCTTGGGCCTGGAAAAGTGTACATCCTTGTGGAAGAATTAGGTGCGGTACTTCCAGGAGGTGGCTGAGGTTCAAACCGGAACCTTTTGCATGGCAAACTGTTAATTTAATCACTCGATCACAAGTGTTATATTATCAATTAATTTTATTATTATATTTAAATGAATTTTCTGTCTATTATGTTTCTTTTTTCACACATAAAAGAAATATATCAGGTGCAAAGCCACTTTGTACTCTGTCCCTGATATACTTCCTTTACCATTGAAAAAGAAGTCCTTGTCTAACATTACTTTTATTCTTCTGGTCTGCACCCCCTAATTAGGACTTGTCCTCAGTGTTGTGATAAGGCTGTGTAGTTGTTTTATGCTAAAATGAAATGAGTCAACATGAATTAGATGGATCGATTCATTTTTTGAAAATTCGAGGTTAAAAACACTCATCAGCACCAGTTCGTGAATGCAACGATTTACAATTGTGGTTTAATTATGATTACTCAGAGATATTGCTATTCTAAAAAAAATCTTACATTGCAGTTACTTGTCAATTATTAAAAATGGTTACAGAGTTGAGGCCTAAAAGCAATGATTCTTTTCTAATTGTTTATTTTTTATTCTTTTCAAAAATCGTNATTAAACGAGCAATTATTTTGAAAAAACACCACTTCTCACTATGGACGGTTAGGAAAAATCGCTAAAAAACTCTTTTGCTACTAAAGCACAATTTTGCCCAGAAGGGTGACATTTCATAATAAAATTTTAATTTCTGACCAGTCAAACAACTACAAGTACCTTTTTGAAACTTCGTGAGGGTGGAAATTTTAGGGCCTAACTGTACAGTACACAAGCAAATTTTGACTGTTGGAAGGAGTCTTCACTCGCTTCACTCGATCGGACTAATAATAAACTGCTAAATGGAGACGTTGTTAACAAGGCAATTTCTAAGTCACTGATTACCAAAAGAGAAAATATGGAATTGAAATCCATTTCTAAAGCTGAATCTACAGGGCGGAGCTTAGATTTTATTCTTCTGGTATCCTGAAACTGAGATATTTGCCTTTGTTTTAAACTATTTCTTGAATATTACTGACAAAAAAGAAATAAAAAATGCACGCAATCGACAGAATACGAACCTGTGCGGGAAGATCCCATCTGATTTCTAGTCAGACACCTTAATCACTCGGCCACGAATGCTACGGTGTTTCACGTCACATCCCATTATTCAAACAGACAACATTTGCTTATGTATTGTACAGTAAGGCTCTGAAATTTCCACCCTCACGAAGTTCCAAAAAGGCACTTGTAGTTGTCTTGCAGATCAGAAACTGAAATTTTATTATGAAATATCACTCTTCTGAGCAAAATTGTGCAAATTTTGATCAGTCAGACTATACAAATACCTTTTTGGAAGTTCGCGAGGGTGGAAATTTCAGGCCTAACTGTACAATACATAAGCAAATTTTGACTGTTGGAAGACTAATTAAAAAATAAAGAAAATTGAAAAGTGTTGACTGTTGAAGCAAGAAATAGGAACATTATTGGAGTGGTATGAGCTCTAGAAATTATTTCAGATCGATTTGACAAACACACAAATTATATAAGTTAACAATGGACTGTCTGAATTTCGCATGCTTGGGTCCTTAGCGTGTTCAATATTGGTAAGACTTATGAAGTTTGTGGAAAACAGAATGAAAAGGTGGAAAATCTCAATAACAGTTCAATGAAAAAAAACGCTTTGAAACCAGTTAATGTTAAAAGAGGTATACTAAAAGGTGACAGTTCTGTTCTCAAGTTATTTATACTATGTTTGAAACCAATAGCTTGGGTACAAATGTTATCAACTGACAAAGACCAATAAAAAAGTACTCTGATTTTGTTCGTTGATGAGTTAAAACTTTACGCAAAATCAAAGAATAAAATATCAGGTTTGATAAAGACAGTTTAAAAAATTGCAAAGATATTAGAATGTTCTTGGGCCTGGAAAAGTGTACATCCTTGTGGAAGAATTAGGTGCGGTACTTCCAGGCGGTGGCTGAGGTTCAAACCGGAACCTTTTGCATGGCAAACTGTTAATTTAATCACTCGATCACAAGTGTTATATTATCAATTAATTTTATTATTATATTTAAATGAATTTTCTGTCTATTATGTTTCTTTTTTCACACATAAAAGAAATATATCAGGTGCAAAGCCACTTTGTACTCTGTCCCTGATATACTTCCTTTACCATTGAAAAAGAAGTCCTTGTCTGCACCCCCTAATTAGGACTTGTCCTCAGTGTTGTGATAAGGCTGTGTAGTTGTTTTATGCTAAAATGAAATGAGTCAACATGAATTAGATGGATCGATTCATTTTTTGAAAATTCGAGGTTAAAAACACTCATCAGCACCAGTTCGTGAATGCAACGATTTACAATTGTGGTTTAATTATGATTACTCAGAGATATTGCTATTCTAAAAAAAATCTTACATTGCAGTTACTTGTCAATTATTAAAAATGGTTACAGAGTTGAGGCCTAAAAGCAATGATTCTTTTCTAATTGTTTATTTTTTATTCTTTTCAAAAATCGTTAGTTGCAAGGCTTTGAATCCCGAGGTAAAATATGTTCCCCATAACTCAACTGTGTTAATTTTGTTCACGCCTGTTCTTTTGGACTTCTGACCAAGTCACTAGATATTACAGCTTTTTTGGTAGCCTACCTGTGCAACATAAATAAGATCAAAATGTCAAGCGTCAATGGGTGTAATATATGCCAACTTGTAATTTTTCTGGAATTTAAAGCTGATCATGTTCTCTTTGGGTTTGAACTTGTTGTTTTGTAAGCTGAAAAGGAATGGGTGTATTGAACAAACAAAAAAAAAAGCTGGGGTGGTTCTTTTTTTTCCCTATGTCGACTTACTCCCCTGTTCAAAGAGGAAAAGATAAGATTGTCCCAGGTCTTGTCTTATTTATCCACTTTTAAAACGAGAAAGCTTCGGTAAAACACTTTGGAATGGTTAAACAAAATATGAATGAAACTTACCTTAAGTTTTGGTTTTGCACTCTCAGCCTGTGGTGATCACACTGCTTGCTTACTAAAAAGTAAAATAATGAGTCATTGAAGGTATCATGATGGACACAGACTGAAACAAAGTTTTAAGGGATAGCAATAACTATAGCTTCAACGAGCTTTTCCTTCCACTTGCTGGATTCTCAAAAGTCCTGGACCCTCCCCCCAACATTTTCAAAAAAGTAATACCAATTTTTCTGGAATATTACAGGGACCTGGGCCTGTTAGGCACTCTCTTCCTCGCCGCCGTTCTATTAACATTGGCAGATAGGTTATCATGCCTTGGGCCTGATGATTTTTGCTTTCCCAGCCATCAGAACAACACGACAGATGATAAAAGAACAATCTTGCGAAACAGCCAAATTGTCAAGGAGGAAAATATTTAACTTGACCAATTAACTTCACACTCCGGGCGCTCAATTCTTTGTGTATATTAATACTACTTAATGCCTATTGGAGCCACATTTTAGTGTTCTAAATTTCTGCCAATTTTCTTCAGAATTTTAAATTTCGCTTTTGCTTCCGTATCAGTGCAGATGCACTTCTTGAACGTGGCAACTGGCGATAAATAGTTTGCTGTTGAAAAATGTCAACAACTTTTGACTGACGAAAGTGGTCCGTAAATTATCCCAAGGTCATTTTTTCATTTTCACTCAAGAAGGGCTTTCTGCTTGGTTTAGGCTCTGTTAAATTCTCTCCTACGCGATTCAGTATTTTAACAAACAGCTGAACTGAAATTTCAATATGGCTGTATTTCCTTGTGGTGGGGGTGTGCTGAGAAATATAGCTTTTCTTCGATATCGAACAGAATCATGTTCTTCATTCTAAGTTTCAGTTAAGGGATGGAGCAAAATGAGCAGAATGTAGAGACTTTTGTGGAGGACAAAGGTGAAAGGCAAGGAGCGCATTCACCGTCTGTGGATAATCTGTTCAGTAACAGAGATGGTGAGAATAATTTGTTTTGGTGAAATCGCCTACCTAATGTTTAATCTAAACACTACTTATGATATGTTCACGGAATTAGAGTTTATAACTATTGATATGTTTGAAAGAGGATGTACACTTTGACTACCAATTATTTCGCTTTTCCACTTTCGTTTAGTCCTCGCAAGACGGCTACAGCATCGGTCAAATCGGGAAGATTTAGTGCTCCGTGGTATTATTCCAGGTAAGTTTTGTACTTTGTTCACTATTGCAGTAATAGATTCCTAATATTTAAGTGCGACTTACATTGACAAAACACTTTAAAAAGGTACTCATTAGTGTGTTGCACTTTGAAAAAAAATTCCTTCCAGAAGTCAACAATGGAGACACAGGTAAAGACTATAATACAGTCAACCAAGCAAGCAATATAAACATTTTGTTAGTATAAAGTAAGTCGTTGAGTATGTTGTCTTAAGACCTATAAGTTGATGTTAAACAAAAAAACACAATACGCTTGTACTATCTTCAAGGAGGTTAAAGTAATTAGGTTCCAGCAATATAATCGATTGGAAAACTGTTATGTTTTAGCGCCAGCGGGACACCCATTGTTTCGTTTCAAGAATTTTGCTGCCAGTTCATACATTTAACATTATTTCAAATGCCGCATCAGTAATCTGATTGTAACCAGACAGAAAATAAACATTTTCCAATATATTAATAACGTAAATGTTTCTAAGATTTTCAGAATCTTCACTGTTAGACTTGCAGTGAAACTAAGTTGCTGATTTGTTTATTCTCTGTTGTCACACTGACGTCGATGGTGTCCACAGGAATCTCTTTTTCTCATCATAAGTTGATCGGTGCGTGTTAACGTTTATCACACACACTTTCACAGTTTGACAGTGTAAACTTCCTTATGTGGTGTGCTTTGCAATAGCTATGCTTGCAGGAAACACAGCCATTTCACATTATCCAGTCTAGGGGTGGAATGAACCTGTTGCCAGATTTTACAGTCGTGCAACGAGAATTACCACATTGCCAGGTACATAGGTTTTTGGCTCGTTGATTCTTGGCCATCATCTTTTAAGAAGAATCTGCCCAAGACAAAATGAATTTGGTTTAACAACTTTGCTGCCAAGAGAAAAAATGCCCTTAAATATTGATGCTGTTTGATGTTGTCATATGGTAAGCCCATGACAATGGGGTTTTTAAAGCGTTTGGTAGTGAGTTGATTTGAATGCCATTTTGACTTTTTGTTCGAGTTGGACGTATCGACATTGTCAACTGTTGCTTTAAGGTTCAAGCTACATGAACTAATATATTAACAAAAGTATTATATACTTTGGCTATCTTAATATCTTCTATTGCTTTGGCGAGCTCACTGTAGGTATTGTTACGATAGGTTTTCGTGCTTTGGAACTGATGGTTTTCATCATTGGCAGCATTTCCAAAGAATTTCCTCTTAATTGCGAGCCACAACTTACCATGTTTTTGGCAAAGCATATGGTAGAATAAAGTGAAGCTAATAGTGGGTTAGTCAGCTTTCTTCTACATATTAATATATTACCATACACACACGCACAGACCAACCCAGAAGCTTAAATAATAACTAGTTCTATATTATTATAATCATTATTATTTTTATTGACGAAATTTATACAGGATTGTTTAGCAGTGGTAAATATATGTGGTAAATACACATTTGTAGTCCTGTGTATAAAAATACTATTGTATTAAAGAAGTAAGATCAGCATAAACAAGGTTAAGCTAAAATTCGAAAACTTAAACGTAATGACCAAATTACGAAATGACGAAAGATCCGAAATGAACCTCTGAAAATTATTTGAAATAATATCTAAAATTGGGATTTAGTTACGAGAACTAGGGTAGAGTTATTGATATTAAACAGATGAAAACTGGATGCAAATTAAAAGAATAGGAATCTAAATCAAAATGAAGTAACTTGAAGCTGAAATAAACCTAGAATGAAAACGAATTGGAACAATGTACTAAAATTAGATCGTAATTTTAAAATGGTTTAAATCTAATTCAGTTCCAGCCTCTATAGAGAGACTTAAATTTTTAACACCCTGAACGTGGAAAAAAGCTCCAATTTGATTCCAGGAGCACAAACTTGCCATACTTCTGGTTTGAATATACCATCTATGGATCTGAAAATAATTGAACACACTTTTTTCGGTCCATGATCTGGTGGCACACATATCTTTTTCCTTGTGGTGGAATCCCACTTTGGTACAGGCCCAGATACTAACCTTTCATGTTGGTATTCTAAATTGTTTATTTTCTGCAAGTTATATTGTAAAGTGTGACACCATATAAAATAAAACCACAGTATGTGAAGATTGAAACAATCATTAATTGGTAAAATAAGTTTTTATCCCCATAAAGCTCCTTGTCATCCTTTATAGCAGAATTTTCTTTGCTGCTTTTCTTATGAACAGATTCAGATGGTTGGTCATATTCAAAGTGGAAGTAAAATGGATTATATTTTTAAGATTCTGTCATATATAGTTGGATCCCATTGTGTGATATTTTTATAGGTGGTTTTCAAGCTTATTTAATCTCTTCATTGTGCCAAAAATCATTATCTCAGTTTTGGCATTCTTCGTATTTATCAGCATTTAGTCATTGTACACAAATCCATTTTCAAAATATCTTAAATCACATTTTTGTCTTTATCAGGATAAAAAAACATGGTATCATTGGCATACATAATAATTTTGCAACTGCCTTACTGAGGTCAATGAATGTTGCCCCATTTTATTTTTTCTCTGCATCCCATTTGGAATCAGATCAGTGAAGTAGTTCAGGTCAAAAGCCAAACTGGAAATCAGAAGATTGTTGTAGTCTAGATGGCATTAAAAGTTACAATAATTTGATACCCTACCAATAGTGTTCAAATCATCACACTTTCTAGCTGTTTTCTGTTAATATGATTAAGTAAACGATTTCAATTTGGGGTACTCATTTTATATGAATTGGCTCATTTTATCAATAAACCTCACATTGGTTTTCAGTTTGGATGGGTTTTTGATTGTAATTTAATTTTTTTATTATGGTCACTACTCACATAGATGTTGATGATCTAGAGCAAGTTACTAGTAAGAATTGATGTAAAGAATGAAGAGAGTTAAACCAAGAATAGAACCTTAAGGAAACCCAGTATTAATATGATATTCACAGATGTTATTCCATTCAGTATGTCACATTTTACAATTTGAGAGAAATAACTTAATGGTACCAAAGATCCTACCACCAACACCATAACCAGAAAGCTTTTTAACCAAATCAGCATGTCACACTTTGTCAAATGCCTTGAAAATATCCAAAGCTACAGTGTGTATTTTAGCAGACTTATTGAAAAACGTATAATGCACCTTGAAAAAAGTAAAAAAACTCACTATTGGGATGAGAACCATTAAATCTGTATTGAATATCAATTGAATGGCCAAGATTCTGCAATAATTTCACTGGTGCATTGTTGATAAGTTGTTCAAAGACCTTAATAATGACAGAAAAAAGGCTTAGTGGTCAATATTTTCCAGGAAAGTATAATAATTAAATGCAATACAATATATTACTGACTGCATATATCACCTGATATACCTAAGAAGTGGTGTAGTTTACCAGTACTGCTGATAGCAATGGTTAAATAACTGTTTCGTTTACAAATTTTTAAGAGTTTCCATGGTGAACAATGAATGATCCTCTGAAGCAAGTTATGACATATTGCCTGTTCATTCTGTGAAACATCTGTAGGATTTCAGTTTTCTTGTTGTCAACTGAAAATAATGGTCACCCACTTCCACATGTTATCAGACTTGCATAATTTTATGACAAGAATTTTTTTAATGTTATGTGTCCATGATCAAGCTATTTGAAAATTTTCCACAATTTTATGTGAAGCTTTGAAGATATCTGTAATTTCTTGTATTTACAACAAAAAAGTGCTTTAAAAGTACTCAATGCATTAATCACTGTTATGGATGATATCAGTGCTAAACAGAATAATGAGGGTGAGAGGGAATCACCTTTATTCCTTTTCTTAATACTGATATTTTCTGTTGTAGTAAGACAATGTACACGATTCAGCTACATGGTAGTGTTCCATGAATTTTATCAGGTTTTTGTTGATAAAACCTAAATATTGATACAGAGGTTTTTGTTGACTTTGTGAATTGATAAAATTATGAAAATCCAATTGTCTGGAACACTGTCATGAGCTTTTCTCTAATCTATGTAAGCTGCATTTAGATTCTTCTTTTTCCTTTTACAATCTTCAATTATTGCTTTGTTTACAAGAGGCTAATCTTTTTATCTATATGAATTTCTCACACAACCTTTTTGTTCTTCTGGTAATATATTATAGACTAACATATGTTCATACCTGCACTCTGAAATTATTTAAGTCAATACTATGTATATTGTAGCATGCTTTTGAAATGTAATATTTTGGCTGATCAGTTTAATCATTTTTAGGTTGAAAAAGGGTATAAGGTGTATTAAACCATTCTGGCAAATCCACTGGGTTTTCAATCACTTTATTAAATGCTGTTGTTAGTGCATCTTGACTTCCTGGTGCCTATTTCAACCAAAAAAATTGTATTGCCTCTCCACCTGGTGACATACAGTTACTTGGTTTTCTGATTAAAGCATGGACCTTGAGCATATTTTTCTTCTTCACTAGTTATTCAATCTCAATTTGATTACACCTGGATGTTTTTCTTCTGTCAGGGTGCCTCTCCAAAACTGTTCTCTCTGTTTTTTGCTCAGTTGAATCTCTACTTTTATCTCTTCTTTACCCAGGGATCTGTGGAATTTCTTATGTTCTTTGTTAAACAACCTAGTTTGGTTTTGTTTGCTTCTCTTGTTATATATCCATTATCACTGAGCTTTTGCTTGAATCTTCATTTAAAGGCTTCCCCTCATTGTTATAATCGGCACTTAGGGTCAGTTCCATTCTTCAGTATGTTTGCTTGGTAATTTTGTGTAAATAAGCTTTGGTCTTGTGCTGCAATGATAAAGCCTTCTGTCTCTACCCTATGTCCTGCACTCCTCAGCTACTGATGGGTTACATATTGATCAACATCAGCGTCTTGACTTCAGAGAGCATACTGTCCATGCAGAGTTTTCTGGCTCCAATGATTGGCAAACTATTTCTGTGTTTGCCTTTTTTCATTCATTTTAACTTTCTTTGCAGCTACTGTGGCTTTACGTCCATCATCATCTTGTTTGGTTATTTATACACCTAATTCATTTTCAAGTTTCTGGGATTCTTTGTAAATTGGGTGCAGTTTTACACCTTTCATGCCTGCCTACTAGTTTTAGCATCCTATCATCTTTCGATTCAAGGTATTGTTTCATTCCAATTGTCATGGTTTTTAAAGACATTTCAAGTTGTATGAGTGCATGGCCCCCTTCACATCTAGGCAAATAAAGACAATCAACATCTGCTTTGGGGTGGAGCATACCACATGACATGAATAGTTTTGAAGTTTTGCAGTCCAAATGTTTAATGTCAGGAGGGTTCCAGTTTATTATGTTGTAGCTGTATTGTACAACTGGTACAGCAAGGGTGTTTATTGCCTCAATTCTGTTTTTTGAGTTAAGCTTGGTTTTAAGCACTAACATAACTCTTCTGTAGTATTCCTTACAGATTTTCTTCTTCATTCCAGCATAGTTAATCCTGTCACCTTCATTAACTCCTGAAAATTTGTGCATTTCCTCAGTATCCAGTTCTCTAATTGTCATGTCTGGGTCAAGATCTATGAACGAGGTTTTTGCTAGTCTTCCTCATGACAATGTAGCTTTAGCACACTTATCAAGGCCAAATTCCATACAAATATCACTACTGAACTGCCTAATGGTAATCAGCAATCCTTCTAGTGGTTGATCACTTTTTGCGAAAAGTTCAAGTCATCCATATAGAAGAGGTGCTTAATCTGCTTGTCATAGATCGTGTAACCACAGTTGTCATTATTAAGTTTGCTGGACAAGGGGATAACCAATATGCAGAAGAGAAGCGTGGAAAGAGAGTCTCCTTGGAAGATTCCATGTTTGAATTGGTTAGATAGGGTTAGATGTAGTAGTCCCAGCACCGTGGGTGAGGAAAAGAGAGGTGTTCCACTTTGACATACTTTTCTTTAAAAATTTTTTTAAATTATTGGCGAGTTCTTGTGCATTTCTGGACTTGTAATAATCCAATCATGTGGAACACTGTCAAAAGCTTTACAATAATCAATCCATGCTGTGCTTAAGCTCTTACTCTTTCTCCTGCTGCCCTCTAGAATCATTTTGTTTATTAGAAGCTGATCCTTGCATCCATATGAGGTCCTTTTGCAGTCTTTCTGTTTCTGAGGAATAATCAAGTTTTGCTCAAGGAAATTATACATTCTGTCACTGATTACTGATGTTAAAATCTTATAATTTCTGGTCAAGGATGTAACAGGGTGATACTTTTTTGAGTTCTT
The DNA here is from genome assembly GCA_003991215.1 of Morbakka virulenta. Taxonomy (NCBI): domain Eukaryota; kingdom Metazoa; phylum Cnidaria; class Cubozoa; order Carybdeida; family Carukiidae; genus Morbakka; species Morbakka virulenta. The sequence goes on along the minus strand of RDPX01000129.1, from coordinate 2,047,362 downwards.
AGTATCTGTACTGATTTTGGGAGAAGATATGTGTTGCCTTGTGTTAACCAATTCGGTAAGGCTTTTGTTGTAGTGACGATTTCATTTAATGATGCCATTAGGTATTTATGTATTTCACTTAGAGAGTTCAGACAGAAAATTGAGAATCTTTTCTAATCCAGGGGATTTCCAGTTCTGTGATTTCGCTAGGGCCAAGCGCAATTCCTCGATCATAATAGGTCCACTGTTGTTCTTTGACCTCACTCATCCTTTCCTCCTCTCTGCCTACCCAAGTAGCTTCCTGGTTATATTTTTTTTCTTTAACCCAGATGCCATTCCAAAACTCCTCCAAGTCCTTGTTCTCTGTTGGATCCTTTATCTCAATCTTACTCTTTCGAATTTCCCTGTAGAACTTTTTAGCATCAGTTTTGAAGATCTTGTTCTGTCTTTAGAACTTATTTCATTTAACAAATCTTCTCAATCCCTGCACTTTCACTTGTATTTTTTGTTTGCAGACTTCTTTGGTTGTATCTGGAGAGACTTTATCAATAATATTGTATTTCCTTTTAACTTTCCTGCTTTTCCTAGTTTTCATGTCTGTTCCTTTCATTATTTCATCAAGAATTGAGATCTCTGCCTGCAAAGACTCAATTTCCTTCTTTATTTTCATTTTCCATATTGGTTCCTTATTCAACTGCATATTTCTAAAAATATCTCGATGTACATTAGCAAGTTTATTAGCATCAATGTTTTTCATTATTTCTTTTCCTATTATTTTTCACCATTTTGAGTAGGTTTGTTCAGAGTGATGTAAAATACTCTTAGAACATTGTTGTAATCCTCTGTAGACCATCCAACCCTAGTTTCTTTTGACCTTGTGGGCATCACTGCAGGTTCAGGGTCAGAGATATCCTTGTTCTGATTACCTTGCAGATCATTCGCAGTGGAGGAATTAGACTGAGTCATATACTTTTTGGCCTTAGGCTGGTCTTTCCCTGAGGGATACATCCCTTGTTGACCCCTGCGATGGACGAGGTGGTATGATTTACTTCTCGTTTTCATAACATATCTCAATGCATTTTAGCCTTACTACCAAGGGGTTGGGTATTCAGTGCCAGTTGCCACCTGGTATTTCAGGCCCATGCAGATTTATTATTATTATTATTATTATTAGTAGTAGTAGTAGTAGTAGTAGTAGTAGTAGTAGTAGTAGTAGTAGTAGTAGTAGTAGTAGTAGTAGTAGTAGTAAGTGAGCTGAATTCCCAAGTGAACAATAACATTAATGAAATAACTGATGCTGAAGTTTCTCATGCATTGAAAGAAACACCTTCGTTGAAGCCCGGTATCAAACTTCCTGTTGATGAACAAGACTGGGAATTAGCCAATGGTTACTTAAAGGCTAATGTGCCATGCGAGGAAGTTCTCAATCAAGATCTTAATATTAGCATTGAAAATTTCAACAAAACAGTTTATAACTACTTTGTGGAGACTCATGGGACCGTCAATGACAGTAATGAAATTAGCAGCGAACTTTCTAAACGATACAATAATTACTCAAAACAGCAGCTTAAAACTGAACTTAAAAAGTTAAAAAAGTCAGGTAAGGCATTTATGGTAGTGATACGGTTTGTTGCTAAGCTACTTAGGTTAAAAGTGCAGCCTTCAGCCTCAGAAATGTTAAACAAAGATCATGACATAGAGATTTCTAAGAACTTTTGGGGTTATTGTAAGAAGTTCATTGAAATTCCATTTCGGATACTTCCCGAATTTGACAAAGAAACATGTATTGTATTCTTTAGGAAAGCATTTAAAGCATTTAATCCTAGAAAGACCTTTCAAATTCCAGACTGGATACCCTCCTTTGATAACCCTACGCATGAATTTGATTTGTCTCCACCATCATATAACAAAATCTGCAGAATCATTAAACGAATGAAGTCCTCTGGATGTCCATGACCTTTAGATCAAATCCCAGTACTAAGTCTGAAAAGGTGCCCCCACCTTCGAAGTAACATTACAGTTATTTGTTCCGAAGTTTTTAAGCGTAAGTCTATACCATCATTATGGCAAGCCGCTACAATCCATAAAAACAAAAAGGGGGAAAAGTCAGACCCGGGTAATTTCAGAGCTATCACTTTAGAACCTGTTATGTTGAAAATATTTACTTCTTTACTACAAGATCGTGTACTTGAGTTTTTAGTCAAAAACAACTACATTGAGGCAAGTATCCAAAAAGGATTTATGCCTGGATTAACTGGTATGTATGAGCATATTGCTAGTATGACTCACGCAATTAATGATGCACACTGTAAACAATGCTCTATTACAATTACATTAATTGATCCAAAAAACGCTTTTGTGGAAGTCAACCACAATCTAATAGAAACTGTGCTGAAATATCATATTCTAGACGATATTGTTACTATTATTAGAATTCTGTATAGTGACTTCCACACAGCCATACTGACCAACTTGTTCATTAGTGATTTAGTTAAACTAGAAAAGGGTGTACTACAAGGTGACTGCTTCAGCTCATTGATATTTAATATGCAAATTAACACCTTCGTATAGTATATCAAAAAAGATCACTTCAAACAAATCGGTTACAAAAAACATTTGATACCAAGACACTGGCTACAATTCGCCGACGATGCTGTAGCAATGTCAGGCCAAGAGAGTGAAAACCAAATTCTCCTCAATGCATTCAGCAGATGGTGTTGTTGGAGTGACATGATCATCAAAGTTCAAAAGTGTCACATATTTGGAATGAAAAAATGTGGAGCAATATCTAAACAAATAAAACCAAAGCTTTATCTTAATAAGTGTTATTCATCCTATTGACTCGGGTGAATCATTCCTATATTTGGGTTGTTACTTCGATTTTGGCATGATAAACACAGAACACAAAAATATACTGATGTCAAAAACTGAAAACATTCTCAGGACTATAAATGGTCTCCTGCTCCACCTCGGAATAAAGTAATTTTGTACCAAAGATATCTACTTTCAAAAATTAGCTGGCACTTGACTGTTGCTGATATAGAAACAAGTTGGGTTAAGGAAAACCTTGATAACATTGTTTCAAAGTTTATACAGATTTGGTTGGAAATACCTATTTCTGGATCAACATGCCTTCTTCGCCTTACCAAACATAAGTTTGGTCTCGGTTTAACACTCATATCCTATCGTTTCATTCAGTGTCAAGTGTCATTTAGACACAAACTCAAGTCTTCTAAGAGCAGGACATTGTTGAAATATACAATGCGACCACGGGTCAAAACATCACGTATGATCAGTACAAAACAACTAGAGAGGCAATAAAGGATATTAGAAATTCTAATGAGAAAAAAATCAATAGGTACACTGACAATGGTTATGCAAGGGTTAATAATCAAATCCATCACAGCCTATGCAGACAATGCATTTACCAGTCACTGGCACAAAGTGCATTCTACGTTACCCAATAATATCTACTCATTCACAATCTGTTATTTAAGCAATACCATTGCCAACACTTCAAATATGCTAAAATGGGGACAAAGAGAATCATCTGCCTGTTCCTTATGTAATGCTACAGAAACTCTCAGACATGTTATTGGAGGATGTATTACAGCGTTGAACGAAAAACGTTATAATTGGAGGCATGACTTGGTTTTAAAAAATATTGCAAACTTCATATCTTTGAATAAGAAAAATGCAAAAGTTTACTGTGATATTGATAATTACAATTCTCCTTTGATTATTACTGGAGATACATATCACCCTGATCTTTTAGTAATTGATAAAGGAAAGATTTATATTATAGAACTTATAATCGGCTTTGAAACATACTGAAGTGAATTTGAAACGTAAATCAGAAAAATATGAATTTCTAAGCAAAAATTATCAAAAAGTTATATTTGTCAATTTAAGCATTGGCATGATAGTAGCAATCGGAAAGAGTACACATTCAGTAGCGAAGATGTTAGCGGAAATAAGTTATGATAAAAGCAAAATCTCATATATCATAAAGAGGATCATATGTGTGGTAATTCAAACCACATATTACATATTCTGTCAACGTAGTAAGACATGGGACCAACCTCCCCTCCTTTATTGGTGACTATGTTACTCTGTGTATCCTTGATACCATGCCTTGATAGTGGGTGGTATTTCTTAGGGTAATGATGTAATGTATACACGGCATACAATTGTATTAAGTGATAACATGGAAAAAATATACACTTTAGTTTTAAAAAGTTAAAAAAAAAATTATTATTATTACTGGGGGTAAAGTCTATGCATCCAAGTTAACCCCTGGATAGCCTCTATTTGTTGGGAAGTGAACTGAATATAGACAGTCCAGAAGTATTTCTGAGTTATTGCTTGCAAATTCTCATGTTGTTTCAATGAGTTTTTGGAAGAAAAAACCGACTGAAGGGGAACCTGAAAGTCTGAGGGTCTCAACCTGCAAGAAAGAGTTCTTATTAGAACTGGGGAAGTTTCTAGGCCAGAGGCAAGTGAAAATGTTGAAATTTCCAAGGATGGCAGCTGCACAGAGGAACCAATGGGTAGGAAGGGGTGGAAAGGAGAGAAAAGAGGAAAGATGGGGTGGACTGGTTTGTTCAAAAGCAAATTTAGCCATTTTGAAAGGAAAGTACTTTGGGAGCGTTTCATGAGGAGTGGTGGTCGAAGGGTCAGATGGCTACATTGCAAAATTTTAGGAGATGTGGGATGGGAGGGATGGGAGTGTGAGTAGTGTTGCTAGTTTTCTTTTGCAGCTAAAGCAAATTGAAGCCAATGGGTTGGGTTGGTGTCAGTTGTAGAGCATGCCGAGATTGAAAGAATGGTCAGAGAAGAAGCTTGAGTTGAGGAGGAGTCTAGCGCAGGAGAAGTGGACTTTTTTATCAGGCTGGAGAGTGGTTTAGTTGAAATGGAAATGGAGAATGTCATGGTAGCTAATGATGCTGAAGGAGATGCAGAGGAGAGAGTAGTTATAGAGAGAGTAGATGTATGCAGAAGGGGTGACGATGTGAGAGTGTTGAGAAATGATGAAAGTGGAGCCCTGGCATTGCTAAGAGAGGTGTATCACAGCAAGGATGTTGTTGAAGTATCAAGTTTGAAGGCTCAGGATGGTAGGAAAATAGGGGAGGAGGTGAAGCTGGTCGACGGATTGATGCACAGTCTGGTAAGAGATGGTATGACTGTGACTGAGATAAATACTTTATGCTGGATCATATGTGGTTGCATCCTGGTTAGGTGTGATAGGAAAAAACAAAGTAGTTAGAAAGAAGAATCCATGATGGCAGAGGAGGCTGGAAAAGAGCATTGGCAAGTGGAGGAAAGATCTTAGATGAATTGAGAAGATCAAGCAAGGGAATAAGGTTCATCAGGTTGTTCGTGATAGATTGAATAGGAAATATGAGCTTGTAGTGAAGGGAACGATGACAGTCAGCACAATGTTGAAGAACAAAATTTCTTCCGCTAGTGCTAAGATTAGACAGTTTGTTGGGAAAAGCCTTGCCAGGAGACAGAACAACCTTTTCAAGAACAATCAATGTCAACTCTACAAGGAGCTTAATGGCAATGGACATAAGATGGAATCCTCTGCTCCTAATGCAGATGAGGCAAGAGAGTTCTGGAGTATTATCTGGTCCGAGGAAAAGGAACACGACAAGGAAGCAAGTTGGTTGGGTGATGT
>RDPX01000129.1:1970916-2031102 GCA_003991215.1 Morbakka virulenta | reverse complement strand
CTCTCGCTCTGTCTCTCTCTCTCTCTCTCTCTCTCTCTCTCTCTCTCTCTCTCTCTCTCTCTCTCTCTCTCTCTCTCTCTCTCTCTCTCTCTCTAAGTGCAATTTAAAGACCTGTCCAAAAGAGACGTTGGTTCCTGTGGATAGTGTTGCTTGTTTTCAATACTAATGAAATAGGTTTTTTTATCATGGATAATGATAAGATGCTCAAACCATAGTACATGTCGAGACAAGGGAAATGTTGGAAATGAATAGTAAGGGATCAATAGAAGTACCCTAGAAGTTAATTAAGCAAGTAAACATAAGTTTGTTGTAATTAATAAGACTTTATCTTAAAATTGACAATGTTTTTCTCAGACCGGTGATTACCTACGAAAGAAAATAAGAGCAAGACCAAGCAAGCAACAGTTGATCCAGAGACATATTCTTGCAGGTGAGGTGGATTGACATTTTAGTAATGTTGATAATATACAAATTTGAATGACATCCTTAGATTTTATCAACTTTCCTTTATAAGGTTTTCTTTTAAAAAGGAATAGAACTACTATGTGGAACACTTTAAAATTTAAAATTTAAAAGAAAAGGGATTGTAAAGCGTTGGTTGCCAAGTACAGAATTGTATGAAAGAAAGTAATAATAAACTGGAACGTTACCCGTTGGAAATAAGATAAGGAATGAGATAAATAACCAGACAAAACTGACAGACCCAGTTGAGAAAGTGAAGTGCATGCGTGAGAGGAGTGCAACACAAGTTGGGCGAAAAGAACTACAGACCAAACACACTGAAAATAGAAAAGAATTGTAGGGAGGCCAAAACGTAGGTGGAGATATGAGATAATGGAAGCAGGCAATAGGTGGGTGCAAGAAGTTTAGGGTCGCCAGGGATGGAAAAATTGTGAAGGTCATCTTTTAGCAATATCATGGTGAGCTATGATTTTGATGATTATAAGCATGATGATAATGAAGAGATTACATACATTCGTTGATGTTGTAATTAGGGAAAGTCCACAAAAGGCAGAATGTCACTTTTAGTGTGAGGTTATTTTGTAGGAGTCAGAGAAAATACCAAAATGAAAAGAAAACAAAGTAATAACCCCTGAAGAGTTTACGCAAAAGGCAAACTTGATTTTTTTAATTACTTTTACTATTACTAAGCAGATTGATATTTGTTGATAGTACTAATGACCTAATTTGTTTGAGTTCAAAGACAGTGCCAGAATGAAAGAACGCGAGAAGTAAAGTTATTTGGGACGTTGACACAGAATATAATGGTTCACATTGGGGTTTTAAACGTTACACTCTCCACAAGCCAGTCATACTTGAAGATAATGACCTAATTTTTTTCAATAAAAGAAAATGGGTGACTAAAAAGAAGCAAAAAGCAATGTTAGTGGAAGGGTTTCCGCGACTTTATTAATATTTATTTTGTTTGAATTAAAGAAAGCAGCAAAAAATGATGTTCAGTGTAATATGATCAAGAGAGTTGAAGCAAAAGGTAGCTGTTTAGTATGTAAACCCCTCTCTTTTGTAAATAGGAAGTCTAACCCTTGTTTGTTTTTTGTAGGTAGGAACCTAAGGCTATACAGATAGTAGGTTTTGTTTCAGTTTTAAAAGAGCTTTGTGAGGAAGGACTTGATAATATTGGCCTTATGTTCGTAAAGTTTTATCTGTCATCTTAAGCTTTAGGAATATAGGCTACCATCGGAAGCACCACCCAGAATCCTGTAAAATATATAGTTTAGACTTCGTAAATTCTTGGTTCTTTAATTGAATTTGAGCTTTGTTGTGAAGTTGGAAATACTGTAACTTATTTCGCTATACCCCAATTTGAAAATTTGAATGAGTACCCTTTAATTGAAACGTGACATGAGAGTTTGTACTACTTGAAGGTTTGATTTCATTTGTTGTAGACTCAAAAGCTGATGCGTCACTTCAAGGAAGACAGGCCGTATTAGAAAGGCAACGTATTGCTGATCATTTAAATGAGCAATTGTTTAATAGGCCTGGACCAATTGAATTAATTAAAGATAATATACTAGTAACAGATCCTGCACTTGCCGAGGCAGTAAAACAAGGATGCATTGATTTTCATTCCACTAAAGGTGACGACTTAGTGTACAATGCAGAAACTGATGTTGGAGTGGATGTTTTTGGTGCACTTTCACCAGTTTCTCCGAATTCTACAGATCAAATTGATGTTTTTTCAAAAGCGTTTTCTGATCATGTTCAGGTTGAAGCCAAGCTACAGGAACAACAAGCCCAGCAGGAAAATCAACAGCTTCAACAGCAGTATAAAGGATTCTTGTTACAGAGTACGCAACCGTGTTGCGTTAACCCTCCGTATACGAAAAAGCCTCAGTTCCAGCAACTGCAACAGCAACAGCAACAACTGCTGCAGCAGCAAGAGCAACAACAGCAATATCAACGAGCCCAACAGCAGTTATTAAATGAAGAAATGACAATAACACCCTCTGTGGAACAACACTCCCAAAACCATGTAGGAAAACAATTTGTTATGAAAAATAATTTACAATTGCAGATTCAAAACAAAGAGAAAGAAGCCAAAAAATCACCCAAAGTATCTAGGAAGAAACAAGCGAAGCCGCAACCACAGCCTAAATTTAAGAAACACAAATTTCATGAATATAAACCGCCAGACGTCCAAGGACCAAGTGACAATATCGATGACAGATACCAGCGGTTGCTTGAACAACAGACTTTATTTTTACAGCTGCAAGTGCAACAACAAAATGCAGTTATGGCAGCACTGAATGACCCTTCAAAAGAGGTTGTCAAGAGTTCGGAGGACTCGAGCGAACTTAGTAGAGAACGATCGTCCTCTTCGTTGTCCACAGTTTCGAATACATCGTCCCAAGGAAGTAACCCACTCGAAGAGATGCGTGTGACAGAACTCCGTAATGAGCTCAAGTCTCGTGGACTTCCAGTTTCAGGACCAAAAGCGAAATTATTGGAGCGGCTTAAAACGTATGAAGATGGAAAATTTTTATCCGACTTTAGCAACCAGCTGAAACAAACATCAACAGCACCCACGTGTACACCAGGTGTACAGGTGAGCAGTGTTGGAGAAAGCACAAGAAATACTGACGTTAATACTAGCAATAAAAGTAACACTGTTCTCCAAGTGACAACCTACGCAACTGCCAATGGACAGACTTTTCAGGTTGTTCAAGCAGTACCCAATGTTAGCCAAAATTTGCAAAATGTGATACAAGACCAAAATATTATAGACAGTACAAAAATAGCATTAAGTCCTTACCAAATGCAGCAGTTGAATGTTCAAAATGTCATCTCCCCACTGGGAAACACACACGTACCACAAGTGGTACACAAAATGATTCCAGTGAGCCAACAACAGGGTGTAGATATGCATCTGTTACAACAGCTGTCCCCTCCTAGTGGTGTTCAAGTCCATTTTGGGCCACAGCAAGTAGATTCTAATTCGTACCAACACACAAGTTTTTCTGAAGCAAGGCGACAGCACTCATCACCAGCGAACCTAAATGCATTTGCTTCGGATGATGTCAGAGGAAACGAACATATATCAGGATTAATTTCACCCCCGAGTATGAATCGTACCCCGCAAACATCGTCACTTTCAAGAACTGCTGGATCGAATTCTATTTTTATTCAAGCTAACAGACAGAATATTATTGGGCATGGTAATAAAATTAATATCCCGACTGCAGCTCCAAATGCCAGCTGGATGACCAATACTTCCTTGTCACAGTCGGTACCAGGGACTAGAAGTGAGTTTATGGATAGTGAAGGGTCTTCCAGGAGAAGCAAGTCTGATGCTGCAGATAATACTTACTTAAAACTAAAAAGTTACCCGTGGGCTAATCCACCAGTTCAAGTCCCAGAGAAAGGAAACAATGGAAGCTCATTCGTTATGTTTAAAATGAAACCAGACGCAAAAAAATCAAAACCACAGTTTAGTGATCGTTCAAATGATCAACAGACGAACCGTAAAAATACCACAAATAATGTATATTCAAGTGCTTCCCGTGGCAGTAAGAACATTGATTACCGAGATTTACCTTTATCAAATGAGGATTCTGTTAGAGGAAACAGTAGCATTAACACGAGAGTGATTTCACCCGTTGGAATAGTTATGAACAATAACCATTTGGTTCGCGAGAACTTGGTATCGGAAGTACCTCAGCTGTCTTCGTCAGATAGACACGCGACTGTAGAATTGGTAAGTAAGGAATCTTTTTTTTTTGATGTACAGGGTGGATTTTGCCTTGTGAAATTAAATCGAATGAAACTTAAATAGAAAATTTGATTTGCAAACTGACTAGGCTGAGAGCTTGAGATTAAGTTGAGAGTATAGATCCACTCATGAAATTACAGATTTCGACTCATGATGTAGGATCACTTTAACTTTAATGCGGCTGTCATTTCCGCAACACTTCTTGCGGCTGTTTTATAGTTTTCGTAATTGCCGTGGATTATTCTGACGTATTTTCGACAACTTCCTTACATCTGAGGCAGAGTCAGACTTCCTTCCGAGACAGTCTGCCGTAGACTTTTTCTAAATCAGTGAAGGGACAGTATATTTCCTTTTGCACTTCTGTTTATTTTTCAGCTGTCATTCTTAATACAGTTATTGCATCTATTGTGCTCTTGCCCTGAATAAAACCAAATTACTCTCCTAAACATTACCAAACGTCCACTGGGATATCGTCGGGGCTCACTGCCTGCAATCATTCGCGAATATCGGCATCTTCTGTTAGTATGATACGGTTTTTATCTTTAATCCTTCTAACTTGTTGTATATCTTTTCTGGTCAGACCTCTTTGTTTCACAATTCTGTTAATGTCTTTTTTCCACAGGTTTTTTTTATCTCATAATTTAATAATCATTTATCTCATCGTATAATGTCCGGCATATTCTTTTACTTGTTTGTTGCTCAGTTAATCGCTGTTTAGATCTCACTTCTTCTTTTCTAGCCGTTTCTTTGTTACACATATCTGCGCATCTTGGTTCCACAATCGCTGCTCATTTCTTGAGCTTTTTGGCAGAATTCTAACACTTCTCTTTCACCTTTTCTTATGCCGTCTGCTGTTATTTCCCAGTCCCTGTTCAGCTGTTCACCCAAGTACTCCTTTACCTCTCAAAAATTTCTTATCCTTTCATTTTGTTTGACAACTTCCACTAGCATGTTTTCGTCTCTGTCATATTTTCTCTTTTCTTCCGCATTCTCGTAGTTTTATTTTACACACGGCCGGTCAGTAGTGTGTTTCTTCGCTTTCTCAAGGAATAACCTTGCAATCGTTTATTTTTTTCATGTGTTGTTTTTGAATAGGATATAGTCTATTTGGCTCTTTGTATCCTTGCATTTGTATGTTATAATTTTATTTTCTTTCTTCTTAAATAGACTATTTTTTATCAGTAACTCATTTTCAGTAGTGAAATCAGTTGTCGACTTGCCTTCTTTGTTTCTTAAACCAAACCGTGTTTTCCCATAGCTTCTCTTGTATAGTTATTTGCCTTTACCTTACTTCCGTTGGAATCTGCCACTACGAAGGTTCTTTCATTCGTTGATATTTTTCCACTATCTTGCATCCTATTTGAGGTGCGTTTACACTTCCAACATTGATTATGACACTTTCAATGTCCATACAATTTCATACAGATCAATCTATCGGATTCTCTATTTACTTGTATGATTTTCTGTTGTAACTCTTTTCTCTATTGTAATTCTTACGCCATTTCCTTTCCGTCATTACCATTATAGAGCGGTTTATATTCTCCTCCTGATTCTTTGGCCATGTAACTCGTCCATCTTGTTTCCTGTGTGCATAATTTATTGATTTTTCGCCAGTCCATCATATCTCCCATCTTTCTGGCCTTGAAACTGTCACCAATTTTGAGTTTAAAAGCCTGTTTGATTGTTTCGAAATGCACAATGCTTTCTCGGCGTTCGCATGAAACTATCACTGCATCTAGTACCTGTTTTGCATCTTCCGTCTTGGAAATGAGAACCACGCCCTTGCCGTATTTAATTTTATGTATTCGAAACCGGCTAACTGACGATGGAACCTTGGAGAGCACCTTCTAGATATTGGAATTGCCTTTCACTATAAAGATTGAAAACTTCACGCAACATTACCCATTCTTAACTCACTCGTAGTACTGGGAACCACCGAAGAAACAACAATGCGGCAGATGACTTTATGATCAATGTACATAGGGAAGTTGAGCTTTAGGATAGAAATGGAGAGTGAGATTGATTATGAAAGAGAGTGACGGGAATGGAAACGTATTCTTAGTCGACACAGTAGATAACCTTCGAAAGGGTGGGCATCCGTTGAACAGGGTATGAAGTAATTAATTAGATTTAAGGGCAGGGACCTTGATGCATCATAAAAGATTAAGTAGATTTTATGCAGAATACCATATATAAATATTGGCTCGATAGACGTCAGTGTGTTGCCCTATTTTTTTACTGTTCCAATTACCCCCCCTTCCCTCCCCTTCGAATTTTTGAAAAATGGCATCCGTTTTAATTCCAGAGGCCGTATTTCAAACAATAACCTTCGCAACCATAGATGCATTGTTGGTATGGAAAGTAAATTAATAAAAATACTTCATTTAGGAACTTTAGAAGGCAATTCATATTCAATTTTCATCACCTTTACTTAAAGAATTTGTTTTTAGTTTACCATTGTTTTAGACAGCCAGTCACCAAAAGTGACGGGGTTTCCCCAGCCGATAAAAAAAATGGCGGGCTTCCTCGATCGTCTCTTTGTCTTTATAAAAACACATTTGCTTTCTGCGTTATTATTCTGGCGCCTTTGCTCCAGTCGAGTGCTAGCGAAATAGATATCAACTAAAGTGAACATTATTTTAAAAGTCTTGTACCACTAATCGGCTAAGTAATATAAGTACTCATGTGTTAGTGACCCTTTCCTTAATACTCAAGCTTTACTCGGCAATGTCAACTCTAACACAACCAGGGAAATATGTATTTTTAGATGTTGAAGAGGTTACATCGCGTACACTAGTTCAGCTGTTTACTTTGCCATTCATAATGTGTTGCTATCGAGAAATATACACGGCTTCAAATGCACTAAAAGTATGGAGACGAATTAGAGTACTTCAGTATAAGCGTGTGTTTACAGAGCTTTTGAGGCACCCCACGAAACAGCATACCAGTAATATACCACTGTTATACAACCAAATGAGCTTTAATATATATCCAATAGGCTTCTTGTAATGGCTTTTCCTATGTATCAGCGATTCTAAACTTGATTTAAATTCATATTTTATTTGACCGAAGGATACTCGTATCGTTTTTAGTATTAAGTTTATCTCCCTAACGTTTTATTCCTAATTGTTTGGAGAATTAAAGGTCAAGGTTTGCTAGCGAATGTCATTTTGCCTTTGTTTCTGTTTTAATTTGTAATATTAGATAGGATTTTACATTGAAGTGGGAGTAAATAGCATGAAGATCTTAATCGTTTTTAAGTCCCCTCAGGGTATGTTTGTTTATACATGAACAGACTGGGAACAGATTTAGTAATCAAACATGGTTAAATACGGATTATGTGATGAAATGTTTGTATTTTCTAATCGTTTTTCAGTGTAATGGGAATGTAAAGAATGAAATGGCAGAAGATGACCATGAAGAATTATTAAACATTCTTGGAGGTTGGTAATTTTTTCTTTAGTTTAGTGGTATTGGTGATTTTCATGTTGTTGTTATAGTAATATGCTAGACCGTCTAAATTCAGAATGGGGTTGGAGTGCCAAAGAGCAGCAGAGGTCGCCTAGGTGGCGTGTGACAGAGACATTGGTCCTAGTCACTTGCAAAGAAAACGAACTTGTCGCACTCCATTAAAATTGTCTGGAATTGTTGAGCTAGCAATTAATTCTAAGAGCAGCAGCAGCAGTAGTAGTAGTAGTAGTAGTAGTAGTAGTAGTAGTAGTAGTACTATTACTGTTACTATTACTACTGCTACTACTACTGCTACTACTACTAGTACTACTACTACTACTACTACTACTACTACTACTACTACTACCACTGCTGCTGTTGCTGTTGCTAATGATTATAAAAATACAGCAACACGTTTGTTTATGCGGCATTTCTCCATCCTTAAGTCTGCCACAGACTTAACGCTAACTGTTTCTATCAGGAGCATCATTTAACATTAGGCCTGTCTTTTGCGGGTTTTTTTATGATAATAATAATAATAACCTTTAATAGTAAATATATTATAATAATAATAATATTGCATGAAATATAATAATTTTGATTCCACACTGAAAGCCACTCAATGAGATGAAGCATGGCTATCNCTACTACTACTACTACTACTACTACTACTACTACTACTACTACTACTACTACTACCACTGCTGCTGTTGCTGTTGCTAATGATTATAAAAATACAGCAACACGTTTGTTTATGCGGCATTTCTCCATCCTTAAGTCTGCCACAGACTTAACGCTAACTGTTTCTATCAGGAGCATCATTTAACATTAGGCCTGTCTTTTGCGGGTTTTTTTATGATAATAATAATAATAACCTTTAATAGTAAATATATTATAATAATAATAATATTGCATGAAATATAATAATTTTGATTCCACACTGAAAGCCACTCAATGAGATGAAGCATGGCTATCATCTTGGAAAGAACAGGCCAAAAGTGTATAATTTTTTACATTGTCAACCTGAACTTCTATACAAAAGATCGAAAAGAGTTAGACACTCATCCAAATGGTGAGGTTGTTCAGTAAAGACATAGGACTGAACGAAAAATGTACCATAATTCAGATGAAGAGAGGAAAATTTGAAATGAGTTTAGGGATTGAATTGCATGACGGCACAAAGATAAGATCGTTGAATGACCAAGAATAGGTTAGGTATACGTATTTTGGAATTCGTCAGAGTGATGATATTAAGCACAAGGAAGTGAAAGAAAAGTTATGCTAGAAGTGAATAAATGTGCTAAAAGAGTTAGAAAAATACTAAAATCACGACTGAATGTTGGTACAACCAAATAATCGATTTGGAATGTATATTTTACGCTCGAGCGAAGTAGAAAGAGGAGAAGATAGAACACTATAACGATCTCAAATACCAAACTTTGAAAATGTGGAAGGATAATGTAAAGAAAGTTGAAATAATTCCAAACGTCATTGATGCGTTTGGAGTAGTCTCGAAAAATTTCAAGAAAGCATGCCTTATAAGCACGGCCAGGGTTGTTAGAACAGTACTGGACATAAGAGATTAAATAGCAGGAAGATCTATTTATGTTTTCTACTGAGACAACATACTTTCTCAAACTATGGGATGTAATCAGAAAGTGGACTATGCATTACCAATTTTACTGTACTGTAATAGCGATATATTAATATAAATATCAATATTAATAATAATAGGCGTTTGTGTGGATTAGGAATGGCTTGAATTGACTATTTAAAAGCATTTGATTTAATACCGCATACATGGTTGTTGAAATGTATGGATATGTTTGGAATCGCAAGCAATAGGGCAATTCTACTGGAAAACACCATGAATACTTGGAGAACTAAATTGACATTGGGAAAAAATGTCTTTGTAGAAGTCACAATAAAAAGAGGGATATTTTAGGGAGACGATTTTGTCTCCTCTCCTCTTTGTACTGGCCTTAATTCCATTGACCCTTATTTTGAAAGATGTTAAAGCAGGATGTGATTTGATAGAAAAAGTCAGGATAAATCACCTCTTATTTATGAATGACCTGAAATTGTATGGAGAAAAACGAAAGACAAGTATATGCTCTTGTCAACACAGTAAAGGTATTTAGCGATAATACCAGCATGCATTTTGGTATAAGTCAATGCGTAATCTTAATTCTGAAAAGAGGAAAGATTGTGCATTGTGATAGTATTGTTCTGCCAGGTGACGAAATTATGAAAGGTCTGGAAGGAAATGGGTAAAAATATTTAGGAATCTCAGAGATCGATAATGTAAAGCAAGAACAAATGAAGGAGGAGTTCAAGGGAGAATATTTCGTGCGGGTTAAAAAATACTGTAATCCAAACTGAATGGTGGAAACATCATCCATGCAGTAGATGCTACTGCTGTATCAATAATCATCAGGTACGCCGCAGGAATAGTTAACTTACCTGTTTGCTAAAAATAATGATACTGGTAACCCGAAGAACTTCAGACCCATAACGGGCCTAACAACAATCTATAAACTGCTAACTTCAATTCTTACCGAGAGAACTTACACTCACATGGAGGACCATGACATCTTTCCCGTTGAGCAAAAGGGTTGTCAGAAAGCCTGTTACGTCTGTAAAGACCAGCTATTTATCACTAAAATGATATTAGAAAATGCTAAGTCAAAGCATAAACATTTAAGTACGGCATGGACAGACTGTAAAAAAACCTTTTGATAGTCCCCCCCCCCCCAATCCTTGGATCTTACGTTGTTCAGAACTGTTTAAAATCTCTCCCATTTTGATTAATTTACTAAAAACGTCGATGGCTTTATGGCAAACCAATTTTTTTCTTTCCCACTCTAATGGCACTTTGACGTCTCATGGAATGCGGATTAAGTGTGGAATTTTCCAGGGGGGGGACTCTCTTTCTCTGCTTTTATTTTGCAACTTTTATTTTGAGGAGCCGTGGCTGGCTTAATGGTTAGTGCAACTGCACAGTAATCAAGAGTTCCGGGTTCGATTCCCCGAGCTGTCGAGGAGAATTTGGAACTTTGCAAGAGAAAAAGCCATTGGTTCGCGTCAGGAAGGGCATTCGGCCAAGAAATTTCTCACTGCCAAATCAAAGTCCCTCTGAAGGGCACCGTCTGAGCCCCAATTGCTGGGGGAAAATGACGCTAAAACTAAAAAAAACAACAACAAAAAAACCACAAAAAAACAACTAAACAACAATAATAGTAATAATAATAAATATAAAAATATCGCAACAAAACGATTGGAAAAACTGACAAAGTACAGGCAACTGGCCTTCGAAACAAGAGAGAGACGTCCCGGATACAATGTTATCGTTGTGCCCTTGATAATTAGTGCTCTCGGATGCGGAATGCGTCAAATCGCGAAAGACATGGGAATGACTTTCGAGAGTAGACACACGATACAAAAGACTATTGCAGAGAACGATCCTTGTGGACAGTGTGACCACAGTCAGAAAAGTACTATCTGGTCTCATTCAAGACACAGATGAATGATTTTATTTTGTGTTGGTTGTTGGGGGGTTTCTTTGCAATAGTGACTGTTCAAAGTGCGAAACTTGTTTTCAGTTGTAACTAGGAAATTTTAGTAGTTATATTTTAGGGTTATTTTCTTGTAGTAGCTTTTTCAAAAGAAATAATAATAATAATAATAATAAAAATAATAATTTTTCGGGGAGACAGTTTATCTTCAATTTTGTTTTTCTGTGTTACCATTACCTCCATTGTTAAATTGTATGGGAGTTGAATACAACCTTTGAAAAGACCGTGGCAAGAAAAAAACTTTTCTTTTTACGGATAATCTGAAGCAAAAAATGAAAAAGAGCTTGACACACTTGTGCAGACGACTTGTTAAAATCTGTAGTGAATATGCCGGTATGGAATTTGGCTTCCAAAAGTGTTAACTTGATAAAAGGTCATAATGTAGGACGTTCAGGCATATGTTTACTAAGTGCACCAGAGACAAGATCTTTGGGGCAGAGTGAGGAATATAATTATCCCGGTATTCTTCAAAATGATGATATCAAGAGCAAAGAAATAAAACAAATAAGAAAGAAAGAATTCTTTAGGAGAGTAAGAAAGGTCCTCAAAGCACGTCTTAGTCGGAAGAATAAAATCGAGTCCTTAAATTTGTGGGCAGTTGCAACATTGCGATATAGCGCAGGAATTTTCAACTGGGCAAAGGAAGACCTGGACAGAGAAATGGACAGGAAAACAAGAAAGCTGCTCACTGTATATCAGTGCATAGACCCACTAGCAGATATAGATAGACTGTATTGGAAGAGAAAAGAAGGAGGCCGCGGGCTAATTAGTATCGAGGATTGTATCACTATAGAAATTAGCCTTGGATATTATATAAACATGAAACAAGAACAACCACTAAAAATAGTTTGCAAAGAAGATACCATTAAAGAGAGAGAAAGCCGTAAGGAAAAGAAGAGAACGATCATTAAAAACAGAAAAGGAAGGTTTGGAGAAAAACCATTGCACCCCGCTTACTTCATGGAAACGAAAGATTTTAAAGATGAAAGGGGAAATATGAAGTGGCTTGCAGATGAAAGCCACCTTCTGAAAGAAGACAGAAGTATTGCTTATGACAGCCCAAGGTCAAGCACTCGGAGAAAACTGGGTACCAGTAATGATAGGTAAAAGGCAATGATGTGCCGGAGAAGGAAGGAGGCTATAGGCTACATTGTTTCAGAGTGTAAAAAAATAGCACAAAGTGAGTACAAGAAATGGTGTCATGATAAGTTGCTGCTCTGATACATTGGCATCTGTGCCAGAGGTTTGGACTTACTTGCGGATCAAAGAGATACGAACATTTTGTAAATAGCATAATTACTGTACTAGAAAATGAAACAGTTAAACGTCTGTGGGACTTCGCAGTGCAAACTGAGTCTGAAATTGAAAATAACGGGCCAGATATAGTTATCATTGAAAAAAGTCAAGTCCTTGTTATATAACAGACGTAGCATGCCCTTTCGACACAAGAATTGAGAAAAAAGTAATGGAAAAGGAAGGCCCTTACTTGGATTTGAGGATTCGATGTCCACAAAAGTTCAGTGAGTACACTCCTCAAAAAATTTAATGGTCAGCAAGATCATCTGAAGTGCGAGATTCTGATGGAAGTACTGGAGAACCTGCATTCTGGGAAGGGCAAGAATACTGAGGAAAGTTTTGGACTCAAATTGAAAGAATAGGAGATAAGAACTTGATGATGATATAATAATAATAATAATAATAATAATAATAAGTGGCGTAGCGTCGTAAGACGTATGACCTCTGATCTTAATTGATTGGTGGGGTACACGAACTAGTTTTGCCTGGTAATTATGAATGGGCTAGATCAAACATTCCCGCTCAAACCGCAGACTTGCCAGTCAGTTGCCTGACTTTAACCGGTTGTACATGTCCCAAAAGGGCTGACACATCATGCATTTCTGTTTAACGGGCGGGAGTAGTGGGGGAGCATCATATCTAGGTGTCGTGAGCGTGGATCTCTTGTTCTGAAGGGCTGAGTACCGAGTTCTTACTTTGTTACTTAGTCCTAAGGTCCTGGGTAAAGCCTCGCTACGGAGACCGTTTTAAGCAGAATGAGTCACCTAAACTGGGAAACCTAAACAGGCCCCAACTGCAAGGTCGTGTGCTGTTTTTGTTTGCGTCAATGTCGCGCACACTTGGGTGTGATGCATGCACCCAGTTTACCCTTATAGGGCTGGTAGTCGGATGGGTTTGCTGGGGTTTCTACCCCAGAGTCCCCCATTGGCTCGTATTGCTCCACCACTCAATAATAATAATAATAATAATTAATAATAATAATAATAGTTTTTACTATTGTTATTTTGTTATTGTTGTTGTTATTATCAATGAATTTTTCAAATTTTTGGTGAACCACTGCATTTAATGCCCAGCAACCCAGCCGTAATTGGTAGTTTACATTGACTGGTTACATTAAAGTAGCAAATATGGAACGGCAGTACTTATGTCCAGTGATGCATGGAAAAAAATAGTAGTTACAAGGTAATAATTTTTTTGTTAAGAAATGTTAGTAAATAGAGACAAATCAGAGGAACAGTCGGGATTGCCCCACGATTTGTCAGAGCAGGAGAAGTAGGGTAAGTGAAACAGATAATGATGGCAACGAGTTTTGAGATAAGATACCACTCGTTGGTTTATTCATATAGAACGAGGCGCACATTTTCATGAGTAATTTACCAGAAAGACCTAAGAATCCAGTGAAACTGGTGAGAATATTTGCAAACGTGACACCAGAGTATGGTATAGTATGGTTTGAGTGTGTCGGTGAGTGAGCTGTCTTTCTTTTTCTTTTACATTTGTATCCGTTACCAAGTTTATTGTGATCCCCAGAATTAACTCCACTACTAAGGATAACGTGTAATCGGGTACAAAAAGAAAATCAGTATAAATGGAAGGCATGTCAGTGAGTTTTAGGGTGTTTGCAAAAAACCGGAGGGTTGAGTTATGACGCCACTTGTAACGAGTTTGGTCCGAGCACGATTAAATGTCACCTTCTACGTAAAGTCGAGTGTCAGGTGAGAGACAAAACAAACACTCGAGGGACTGACAAAGATTGTAGTTAAAGAGGTTTCTTCGATTTCCAAAGAAATTACCTAGATACCTGATAGTTAAGTTGAAAATGTCTTTAGACATGTTACTTTGTAGCTTAGAGCATAGATATTTAACAATTTGTAGAGAAAACAGTTAAGATGATTAAAAGAATAGCACCTCAATATGTAAGTTCGTTTTCGACAGAGTTTTTGTGATTGCTTCTAATCGCTTTCAGAATCACTTTAGTGTTACAATAAGCTCCATATTGAATATTCTTGTATACTGCAGGTGTTTTTCTATTAAAATATTTTTTTCATTTTTCGAGCTTCAGAGAGAATTGCCAAGGCCAAGTTAGCTTTTATATAAGACGATACCACCAAGACTTTTACTTACAGACAGATAATTATATTTTTGGACATATTTCAAGGCAAAGTTCCCCAAGTTCTCCAAGATCCATATTTTTAAAGACAGGCTATAGTGAAATATCATGATGTTTTAGAGATTAATTTTCAATGATATAGTACCAATAGTAGTTCACCAAATTTAAAACATAAATTTGAAATCAGTGTGTCTCAGGCGCATGCTTGTACTAAATCATACTGAAGTTAAAGTAACATTGAAGATAGTTCAAAGATTGTTTTGAAACACCCTTGCTGTTGATAAATACGCTTAGCTCACTTTTAAGTGACGTAATCGAAAACATTTTTATTCTGAAAATAATATATTATTTAATACTTCGTCATTATGGCTTGGCCGTTGTAATTCATAAGATATCCGCCAGCTGCGATATGTGTGCTCTATCAGTTGATCACAGCAGCTTGATTGGGCTTTTTTTCTAAAGTAATCAGAACTTTAATATATTTATATCAAGTTTAGTATTTTTTAACCAAATTACTCAATACTAATAATTATTTTTTTAGAGGGTGACTTGTTATCTAGCGCAACTTATATTTGACGGTGGCTTCCGTTCTAGTAAAGCTTTTTAGGGCAGTTTTATGGGCAGTTTTTTGTCCAAAACTTTATTTTTTGCGGTATATTATGTAGGGTGTAATATAGAGCAACTTACTTTTAGTGGCGGTTTATATTCTGGTGCGGCTTTTTTCAACGGCGTTGATTTTTTCAAAACTTTATTTTCTGGGCATATTATTTACGAAGGGGTGTAATTGAAGAAAGACAGTAAGTTCATGGACATTATATAACAAGTATATTACCTTCGTTACAAAAAATAGTAAAGTAACAACGATCTTATCGGGTATACTTCAGACCTTGTTATTTGTGATACAACTGTTACGTCAATTTTGTTACAAGGATCGAAAGCTATCCGGTAATGTCGTAATTCTTATCATGTTTATTTTAATGTAATTTAGGGTGTAACGGATAGAATTTTCAGTTTTCCTGTTTTGTAACACAAGTTAAAAGCAATTTTTTTTTCTCAGATAAAACAGCGACCTTTCATGATTCAATTTTTTTTGTGCTTTGATGGTTTTACCAGGTAATGCCCTGGTAAAACCAGAAAATCGAGCTGTGAAAAAGCAATTGCGAGGTATTAAGTAGAAAACTGTTGTGGAACTCCAAATTATGTTCTATGCCATGTCATATTAAACCTTAATTAAATAAAAATCTGAGTGTACTCTGTCATTTGTATATATATTTTTTTTATTATATTTTTTGTAGAACTTTCAGAATTACTTAATAAACCACAAGTTGACTCAAAGAATAACACACAGCATCTTCTCAATCATAATACCTCATATCAGCCCGTTGTCAGAGAAGGAGAAGTGAAAGCAGAGACTTTAAACAGCGCTCATATTGATTCGAAAGCAAAAACAACCCATCTTACACCGCCAGTAAATTTGTATGGGAAAGTTTTTAATTCTTTACCTGATAAAATTAATCTGGTTGGAGCAATGGTAAACGCTTCATCGATGCAAGAACCTAACGATAATATGACGGATGGAAAGAAGATCATTAAATGTGAGACAGCAGTTGCAGCTTCACCTATGCAAGTGGATGAAGACAGTATGATGGATGTGGATAGTTTGTACGCGGTGCCTGCACACGGAAATGGTGACCTTGATTGGTTAGATCTGAGTTTTTCACCGGGATCCTCACCTCGAGTACCTTCGCAGCTTTCACCAAAACAATTTTCCCAATATTTGCATCCAAGTAATCGAGATCAAAGCATGGGACAGAGAAGTAATACAGTGAATTGTGGAAATAATATGCCAACCGCAGGCGTGGACCATCAAAGAAATCAGGATCTCATTTCATCATTATTTGATATAAGTGAGCCTTCACATTCCATGGCTTTAGCCTGTGATTTGCATGAGGAACGCTGGGATTTATTTTGAATCGAAGGATTTTGGATTAGTCACCGATGCGTTGAATAATTTTCTTATGGATAGCAAGTTTTGAAAGCAACAGATTTGTCACAGAAAACTCAATGTCATTGGAGATTCTGATAAGATATTGTAACCAAATGCAATTGTTATGGAGTGACACTGCACTGCTTGTAAGGGAAGTATTGCCTACAACAAATACATGTGAAAACCCTAGAATAATCCATAGCAGTAGGTTTTACTGAAGGTTTTAAAAAGTAGTTAGGCCGTCAAGTATTAGCTAGTGACTCCCTTTCCTTGACTATAGACTCTAGTAAAATTGAGTGTTATCCATTTTTCACTTGGAAAGACGAGGGCCAACTGGTTGTTGACAAAAGTATAAGTTTTTGAACTGGGGATTATACCGATATGACATGTAAATTCGATCCCAGGGCTCTGGTATCTTAAGCTCTATCCAATATTTGAGTGGAAGTGTTACGGAGTGGCACAGGATTAGGCTTTAGATTTACGACCCTTTTGAAAAAAGGTGAACCCCGCAGTCATTAAAATTTCTTTCATTACATGTGGTGCGGATATGTTGTCAGGTATAGATACGACATGTTAACAACAACAAAAAGTTAAGCCAATGGTCAAAGATCAGAGGTAAACAAATAACAAGATTATTTAGCAAAGAGTGTATAAAGTTACTAAACAATCGTTAAGAATTTTAATCTCAGTTTTGTGTTCAGCCTCAACTTGAGTAATTCATTTATTTCATTTAATTCTTTAGACCACCAGGCACCCAAGAAAAGGACAGGGAAGGGTCGTAATAGTCTTAAAATAGAAATAAAAAACTCGGCTGGAATATTATGCTAGAACTTCGGTCAATAATTGAGTATGTGTCTCTTTTCCGAGTATATATTGTACGATTCTACTGAGAAAAAGAGAAAGGTTGACCCAAATTTTCCATAGGAAAACGACTGATTTGGGAGTTCTCTGTTTTGATATTTTACAACAGAGTGCTAATGTGTAGACATTTTTATAGTATACAACAGCTGCCGTTAATCGACTACCTCATTCATTAAATCACTTACAAGAACAAAAGTACCATTTATTAAATCACGCATAAACATTTTTGAGCGCCAGACTGTAGAGCCAACATGGGGTTCAAGATTTGTCGTTACTTCGCAACAAGTAACAGACCCTAATTACTCCTACCCAATCCATAAAGGAAGCAGAGTACCTCGACAAGGGACAAATTTGGATGTTGAAAGAGTTTTAGTCTCCATTTATGTGATAAAATCGTATCAGTTACCCAGATGGAAAGGTAGGATCTTAGTTGGGGTTTTTTATATGTTTGTTTCTGTCAAGCATGTAGGAAATACCGGAAGCAGCGAAGTGAAAACAGGGCAAGAATGATAGTGTGGCTGCTTAGATAGGTGCATACAGATTCTTCATTTTTGACATTTAATTGAATGCATTTTGAAGTGGCTTTAAAGCATTGCCCAGACTTCCCACCATTTTTGGTTTGTGTTTTTTAATGCGTTAAAATACAATTCTTTGAAGTGGCGACACCCAAGTGGTAAAGAGTAATAAGAAACACCTTGAATTCTAATTTCTTACCTGATTGAATGAAAGGGTTGCGTGCAGCAGTCCCGAATATTGAAGGCCTAGTTAGATTACTGCGTTTTGAGAACTTTTTGGATTCTTAGGGAAGATAATTTTCATTTTTGACTTGTGTACGTAAGATAAATTTGGCCTGTGTATCGTTATTTAATTCAGCTTTTGTGCCTGAAATCACTTGTACAAGGAGAGAGAAACATGCGTTGAAATTTTTCATCCTTCTTTTGAAAAGTGAGTCGGATCCAAACAACTGACGCCATGTTGAGAGCATACTGTACCCCTAGAATTCTTCTCAGACTGGTGATAATGTACGCTGTGGTTATCTGAGAGTTGTGCGATGTATGCATTTGACGTCAGCAGTGTTGCCCGATTTTTAGCCGCTGGTTCGGCTTTTGATTTGGTAAGCAGAGTCTTGAAAATGTGTGACTTGCGTTGTGATACGTTTCTTAAAGCTGGAATATCTACTAAACAGGATATTTTTGGTAGCTGTTAATAGCAGGTCTTTTTCAGCTGATTGTTTTAGGGTCACTTTGTTGTTGGGTGTTGTTATCTGTGCATTTGATGGTGACAGGAGTTTAGTTACTGATATCAGGCTAGAAAGCTAAGCTCCAGAGTCATACGAAATACATTTGCTAGATCGATATTTATGTCGGTATCCACGTATATAAGCAAGTCGATTGTTTTGTTTATCTCAACCAGCGGTCACCAACCTTTCGTTGTCTTGAAAGTTGATTTTACCAATCGGCTGTTTCTGTCTTAACATTTTGCTGCTGTTAAAGCTGTATTAGCTGTATTTAATTTTGGGTTCGTTAAAATTGTTTCTCCTTTAATGTTGTTTCGTTTTTTGTTACTCATACGCTTACAGAGACCAGTAAATGCGGTGGATGTCGTTGTGCCACTTTGAATTTCGTAGGTATTTTCCACCTTTAATTTTGAGGTCGGTGCTATTTTTGTTCCTTTAAATTGATATGGAACTCTTGACGGCAAAAATTACCCAGCCATGATACTTAACCCCGACGACATAGCAACTGCAAAAGTAATTTAAAAGCAAGTGTCAAGTTGTAATGGCTGCTACAACTTTTTAAACAGGTCTGGCTAATAAACACTTAGTTGCTTATTCTGCGAAAACAATATAATTGGGATAAAGATAAAAACAGAATTATAGGTTTTTGCAGTCTTAGATATTACGATTGACCACATACTCAGTGGCAGAGTGGCTTTCACAATGTATGTATGCTTGCGGAGAAGGCCAGGGGTCCGATCAAATGTACATGCATTGTTTGAGTGACGTCATTGTTGTAGGAAAAGGCACATGACTATAAAGATAATAGCGATAAAATTCAAATGCTGTTGTCTTTCCATTTTTTTTATTCGTCAAGAGATGTAGAAAGGCATCTGTAGTAGGGTACGGTTGTATGCAGGCTTTAACAACAGTTTTTATAGTAAATACATGCTTATGGTATAGATGTTAAGATTTGGTGTTGGTGGCTTTTATATGAAATTGTTAGTTTCAGTGTTTTGTAGTACTTAAATACGGTTTCAACGTTTTGTGCGGATTTCTTGAGTATATTATTTATAAATTAATACAAGAATGTTTTTAATTCAAAAATCGAATTAGAACTTGTCCAAACTGAGAAGCTTCTTACTAGGGCTATGCAATTAGCTAGGTATTTTTGGTCTCTACAGCATTGCTATAAAATATAGCAATAAAAGCACATCAGAATCTGTTTTGTGCATTGAGGAATAGATTTGTATGTGGACAATGTTTCCCGAATTTGATAACCATAAGTTCATCCAAATAGGTTGTGTAAATTTTTAATATAACTTGGGAGTGTAATTTCCTCTTATTCAGAAAGCATTACTTTTACAGTCGTCGTAATATGTCGTATTCTTGAATGTTAAGGGGCAAGACGACATCTGGTTGTTTTGGAATTGCTGAGCACGGGTGTGTTAGGGAAAAGTTAATCATGTCGTATACATCGAATGTAATCTTGGACTGCTTCAGTGTTACAATTTTTTAGAGCCCATTTAGTAATTTCTACGTATATTCTTCCCACTTTATTGTCACAAAAATTCAAGATAAATAACGACCTCAGAATTTTAGAATTACCTGGATTATTAGGGTATTTCCTTTAATAAGCGCATTTATATTTTCCTGTTTGGGAGAAGCGCTTGATTTTGGAAGGTATGCAAACTAAAAAAGGATGCTTATTCAAACCAATACGTCCACTTTGGTTTCTTTTGTTCCAGTTTCTTTAACTTGTATAACTATTTTGTTGGAAGCCCTGGTATTCTTATTTCTCTTTTTCGCTCTTAACCAAGTCAGTACTCGATTTTTCCATCTTTAATGAAACTTCATTCACTTATGAGAAGAGAAGACGTGTTGTTTATTTCCGATTCTTTGAATTTCAAATAGAATTGAAAAGACGTGTGGCAGCCCTCTGCTTTTTGCACTAGTGGTGTCAGCGTTATAGAAAAATTCTCGTGATTACAGGCGTATTTGTTATTTACTATTAAGATAGTTGTAAATTACTTTTAAGAGCTATTTTGATTTTGGGTATTGTTTTGGGTTACTGCTTACATTTCATAACATTTTTTGGTAGTGTACATGCTGCGTTAATGTGTGACTGTTGACATAATTAGTTTTAGTTAGTTTAGAGCTATAACAACTGTACTAACGTCAGAAACTAGCAGTTAATTCTTACAGTTGCATGGAATTTCAAAGAACAGCGCAGCACATTTTGTTTCCACTTAAACCCCCTCAGTTTGTAGAGGATGACTGTATATTTTCGTACTATTTTTAAGATGTGTAAAAATAAGCTGTATTGGCAAAATGGAATATTTTTAACGGAAGTTATGCAATGTGATTGTTTTTGTTTACTAAGGTTACTATTGTTTTTGTTTTCTTATGTTATTGTCAGTGTTCCTCCCAGTATTCATTTGTGCAGCATTTGTTGGAAAGCTCGTTGGACTGTAAGTCTAGGCATGCAGTTAATTAAAGTGCTCTCTTCGCCAAATTTAGTGCAATTCACTATTCCGTTTTTCTTTGAGGAATTTCCATTGTGGTAAGATATTACCACTCGTGAATACACGAATTTTGGTGTATTTGGTATTATGAAGGTTATCAGGTCTCGCTGCGCTTTTGCCGCTAGACACGGTGATTGGATAAGGTTTATCGTTAGTATTTAAAAGGAATGATAACCCCCTGCTCAGTGATGACCAATGAGATCCAGATTTGATTTTTTATTGGTTGGCCAATTTTTTCGACATAAAAATACCAAATCTAAGTCAAGTATTCTGAGCGTTTTAATCTCATAAAATATAGTAAGCCAGCATCACTAATTGATACCTGATAACTAGGAACTATGTTTATTGTTTGATCTAAATTAGGCTAAACATACATGGTTGGACTTGATTCGTACCGATTTGCATTAAAACCAGATCAGTTAAACGCTTGATTTAAGCAAGCCCACCCTCCAAGTACCCATTTCAAAATAATCCTTGAAGGAGTATTAAGCAGCATTACGTTGACAAATGAATTGCAAGTACATTGCGATTGGGCAAAGTTATGTAGACACCACATCAAAGTACCGCTGGACGATGCAATAAAGCCTCGAAGCCACTAATGCGTTGAGACATTCTAATTTAACCACTGATGTGTAAGTGAGACAACGTAGAGGGTCGTTGGACCACCGTTGAACGCCTTGATCGTTTTGTTCTGGTGCGGTTATACAACTTGATTTAAGTGCTTACGATCAAGAGTAATGCGTTTGGCAAGGAAAATTTTACCCCCTGTCTTTTAAGCTTTAGAAAGATATCACGTATACATTTTTACTCGAGCAGACAGTAGACGGGGTGGGTGGAAACATGCGTGCATTGCATTGGAAATGACAAAAACGAATGATGGTTAGACATGATCGATGGTACAACTAACAAAAGAAGAACAATGGAATCCATATTCCAAGAATACAATTTGTTTTATTGAGTTTAAGGATTTAGTACTTTTTTCTCATTCAAACAATTCGAATACCTTGAGATCAATGTCGTAATTAATATTATTTTGAGCATAAACCTATGCTTAATCTTGGACACCGCCTGTTTCTTTCTGCTTGTTTTTGGATTCTCCTTTTCGCGTTTTTTATCCCGTACAACAAAATGTCTGTAGATAGCTCGATGCCCAATGCTGAAGGTTAGTTTCAGTGAACAGTTTAAGACTGGTGCTCTTGCTCCGAAGTGTTTGCTAATGGCCCTTCTTCAGCATTGTCATAACATTTATGTTCAAAAATTATTCAAACTAATTTGGTAGACTTACAGTCCGAAAGTTCATCAACTTACTCAACAGAAGCTTCTTTTTATTAATTTATATACCTTGGGTTTCTGTAGGCACACTAGTAAGTGGTATGATCAACTTCAATAAGTTCTTGTGGGATTTCAAATCTCCCTCGTTCTTAAGATGCCCACAAAGCCCCGTCAGCTTTGTGAGCCATCTTAAGGATTCTCTTTGAAAGTAATCTTCACACTCGTCAAGGCCACAAGTAACTCACTGACCTTTACAGCGCGATGAGACATCGAGGTTAATGCTCTTTAGACTAACAATCAGCATCCTTACCACAAAATTTCTGATTGTGGTATTCGTATTGGGTCAAAACGCAGCTGTTTAATCATCATTTTTTGTTTGAGTTACCGGTTTCTTTTTTAGTGAATCATGAAATGTCAAAGTCGTTGATAAATTTATTCCCTGTCACAGTGCCAATACATCTACATACGTATACTTTCTCTTAAGACGAGCTGCTTAACCTTTTTGTACAAGGTGGAGACCATAGTCATCTCAGACTTAGATGCTACATTTTTTCATACAGTGACCACTATCTGTTCATCCCTTTAGCGAATACCGGCAATTGATTCAGTCAGACATAACCATTCAAATCAGCACTCAAAATAACCTACCTATCATCTAGTATACCTCGCAATAAGGTCGTCAACTCTTCGTAGAAACGATTCTTTTTCGCACCACTCTATCCAATCTGCGGTGCATAAGCAGTCACAATATTTAGAGTTCCTTCACTCGTCAGGAAATGTACATTTCCTGACGAGTGAGTAAAATCACGAAACAGGCTTGTCGAAATGGATAGTGTAGTTTTTTTATTCTTTCCAACTTATATATCTTTTATATATATAAATCAAATGTAGTGAGTAAAATTGATAAATTGATAAAATGATGATATCTCTCTCCTCTGCTTGCTCGCTATATATATATATATATCTCTTGCTCATTACAAATTATATCCACATCATTTCTTCTTATCCATCCTAAAATACGTCATCCTATATCTTTCCCCCATCTTTCTGGCTCCATCTCATTTGCACGGTTTCCTGCACACAAAGCACATCACCCATCTGTTCATTAGCACCACAATCACCCTGTATTTTTCTGTCGTGGAACCAACATTTTAATTTCCAGTCCAAATTCTCATTACTGACTACCACTTCTTTTGCCACAACCTGGATGCTTACAGTAGCCTTAACTCACTTCTACAGTACCTAGAGAAAGAGCCCCACTTGCCCATGAGCAACTGATTCAGGAGCCAATTACATTTCCTCTTTTTCTTTTGCCTTCAATACGACCGGTAAGGGTAAGATTTTATAGCCCTTCGTTTCTCATGACATGTCCCATAAACCTCATCTCCCTTTCACGGATTGTTTTTATCAGACACCTTTCTGCTCCAGCTTTCTTTAAAACTTCCTCATTTGTTTGATGGTCTAACCATGATATTCTCATCATTCTTCTGTAAAACCACATTTCAACAGCTTCCAGTCTCTTTTGCATTGATGGTGATGTCCATCACTCACAACCATAAAACGGAGTAGATGTTACATAACTTTCAACTACCCTCTTCTTTGTAGCCATTGATATTTTGCGTTGTTTCAAGATCTCTAATCTTTCAAAAGTACCTTTTGCAATCCCTATCCTTCTCTTGATTTCCAGATCACACTTTCCATTCTCTGTTATATAGCTACCTAAGTAATTGAACTTGTCAACTTCCTGTATGGGGTCTTTTCTAAAATACAACTTGCACCTGAGACTTTGGTTCTTACTTATCACCATGCATACTGTTTTCTTGCGATTTATTTCCAGCCCTTTCCTTCTACTTGGGTCAAATATTTCATCTAGTAGCCTTTGTAAACCTTGTTCTGAGCCTGCAACCAGTGTTGAGTCATCTGCAAATTGTATATTGTTGAAATTATGATCTCCTACAGAAAACCCTTCCAAATCTGTTATGCCTCGAAAAATCTTTTCACCATAAAGGTTAAATAAACCATGTGAAAACACACATCCCTGTCTTGCTCCTCTCTTAATCTTGATGTAATCACTCATCTCATTATCTATCCTCATACAAGCAGTTTGATCCCAATTTAGATTTCGTATAAAGTGTAAATCTTTCCCGTCCAGGTCTAATCCCTCAAAATCATTGTATAGCTTTTCATGCTGCACCCTATCAAATGCTATGGTGTAATCAATAAAACAAACATACAGACCTATTTGCAATGCTATAGCTCTTTCTGACAGCATTCCTATTTAATTACATCTGGTGCCTGGAACGATCTTCAAAAATTAAGATGAATCCTCCGTTTATTAGCCAACTATAAGTACTGCTCCAGCTCAACCTGGCCTTTTGGGTAATGGAATGTCACTCCAAAGGTTATCTAGATGTAGTTAGTAATGTAAAGAATCTTCAAGGTCACTAGAGTAAGACATCCTTTGACGCCTCTTCAAATTTTCGTGCTGTCTTACTGACAAGGTTGATTCACGAGGTGAAAATGTTAGTCCCAAATTTCATTTTAAAAGGGAGATTTCAAGTAAATGTGACAATCGGAAATCAGCAAAACTTAATCAATATAGTAATTTGAAGGCTTGATAGTGACTGACAGCCCTTTCTGTTTCCAACGAGCACATCCAGTTTGTTATTTTTACTTGAAACAGAAGAAGAAATTCGATAAATGTTTTTAGAATGACTATCAAATACATGTAATTTAATTGTGTTCCAAGGCAAAGATGCGATACAGTATATCAGAATTTATCGCGAAGAGATTGAAGTAACTAGTGAGATACCCTATTCCTCTAGTAAGTTGGAGGAAAAAAGCCCCATCAGTTTACGAATTTTTCCTAAAATATCAACTGTATTCTGCTGCTTATTCCTTCACGACACGATTCATAGTTGCCCTGTTCCATGAGGAGCACATTTTGCTTCATTAAAACGTGCCTCTTTTTGTCTTAACAGTTCATATTTATATTAAGTTAAGTATTCAAAGATAGAGGTATCCATGTACTAGAGCTGATACACATTCTATAGCTGCTATATATTACAGAATTTTGTACACATTTTCAAAAACCTTGTACAGTCCTTCTTCTTATGCATCTTCAAGACAGCAAGTGTTTTACATTCAATGTTTTCTGGATCACTGGCGCTATTTTGTTTGTATTCGTATGCTTCAAAAAATCAAAATTAGGTGCTAAAGATAAATGTCACAATGACCTTTTAATAAAAAGCTATTGAAGGGAATTTTTAGTTACATCTTGGAAATAGTGGCTTCAACAGTGAGTTTTACGTACACCCATTGTCACCTATTACACGTATTTAAACGTACACGTATTGTATACGGTGCTGCAATTTCTCATCGGTCGAGCTCTTTTCTCTGCTCGTAATCTTTGGGTTCCAAGTGTCATTTGTTGAGCCACTATGAGCGTTTCAAGACATTTTAACTGTTATTTCATCATGGTATTATGCTATTTAAGATTTAAAAGGGGAAAATTTCGTCTAATCTAAAAACAGAGGACACCACGAAAAATCCTTAAAATTTGTTTTTTCACCTTGGGATATTTCCAAAGTCATACTTTAAGTAGAATAAAATGTGTATTAAATATGTTTTTCTGGATTAATTAGTTAAAAAATCTCTGTTCTCATTACTTTTACTTGTAGTGAATTCACTTCATTTGGAGAATGTTCCCAACGTTTCACATTAATAATTTATGATTTACATTCGATATAAATGATTTTTCATATTATCAAGTGACTGAAAAGCCTTATTTTTTATGTTTTTATAGATATAGCTTACTTGTGTGAGGCTAAATATACATTTACCATCTCTAGTAGAAATGATAAATTTCCTCACATTAGAACAATGGTATCTGTGACAAAAGCAATCAATCAGAGGCTTAGCCACCTGGGAATCGGGAAGGATCAGCCCCTCGTAACTTGACTAATCTAGTTTCTGGAAGTAACTTGAAAATATAAAAACAAAGATTTGATTCAGAAATATTACACAAAAACGACGTCCTACAGCACAGGGGGTATTACATTGCATATTTTTTTTATTTTGAGAGAAAAAAACTTTGTAAATGGAACATTTTGTTTCAAGTGGAACTTACACTTGCCATTGAGATCTGCACAGAAATAGCCAACAAAATTCACTGATCTTATTAAATTTCTGTTTTTGGGTAGACCGACAAGAAGTTAAATGAAATATGATTGCGCAACTTAGCAACAGCAAAACCTGTTTAACAATGAAGAGAAAACTCTTTTTTTGCACAATCGGAACAATTGTATTCTGATCACGAGAAATAAATTAAAAAAATATTCATAATGTTAAAAAAAACTCTGGGTTATTGAAACAGCTTATATGAAAACAAGTTTAGTTCATATTTTCAATGTAAATATGACTTGCTTAGGGTAGTAAAGTCCTCCCTACATTTTGGACAAGCACTGGTAAAAGACCTGACAATAACATAAACAGAAGAATGGAAATAACAAGTACAGCCTTTAACAATATAGCTAATATCTCACATTTTAATCATATTAGTTTGACTACAAAAGGATAGTAAAATGTTATACATGAATCACGTTATTATATGGATGTCAAACATGGACTCTCGCACCTAAGTATACTAAGCAATCGGAAGCCTGTGAGATGTGGTTATGTCGAGAACTTCTGAAATATCTTAGTTCCAGACCATCAACCATGAAGTACAGAACAGGCTACAAATAAAGAATTACACCTTACTAACAATAAAGCAAAGAAAATTGCATGCTTTGGTCGTAGTATAAGAAGAAATAACCAGCACAGACAGTTCCTAAGAGGGGCTGGTCAATGCTCACTTTGTTAGTCAAATTGCACTGCAGTTTATTTATTTATTTATCTATTTATTTACGAATATTTATACAGGATAAAAACGTTTCAATAAATGTATAATTGAAACCTAATGTATACAAATACTGCTATCAACACGTGTCCTGTTTAAAAAAATTCGTAAAACAATAAGAACCTGATTAAAACTAGAACCTATGATCTTTTAAAATATCTTTAAAATTCATTTCTGTATATTTGCTTCTAAGTTCAAGTGGGAGATCATTAAAAACTTTAGCTCCCATGTAACGAATCGACCGTCTTCCATATTCCAATTTGACTCTTGAGACGTAGATAAATAGATTTTTGTTTTTCATGTTCACTTTCGTGTTTGCTTTAAGCATCCAGTTGTGTATATCATGCTCGTCGTCGACATGGATAATTTTTGGTCTTGTTAAATAAAATGTATGTAAAATATATGTAAAATGTAAAAAGTCAACAAAAAACTTGACACTAGAAAAATTGTATGAAAATTCTTTGACAAATGATGTAAATCTGTTATAAAAATCCATTTCCTAATCGAAAGATAAGTAGGGAAATTGGGGCGCAAGCGAAGGTATAGAGTGGCAATGGCCCATTTTGCTCTCTTTAGAATCGCTTTTCACTTTAGTGAGTTTTCTTTTTATAGAATTAATTTGAAACCTGCTGGAAAAGACCCAAAATTTCTTGGTTTATGCCCTAATTAAAGTAGGCGGAGACCCTTATTTCTTTTATTTAGAGTTATGGAATTACCGGATTGTGTTTCAAAGGCGATAAAAGATGCCAAGAAAAAGGACACGATCTAAGAAATCCAATTTGCTGTGTCAGCGTTCGATTCCATTTCTTGCTGTTACTTTAGTAAGTGTTTGTTTGAATCAAACTGACAATTTGCATAAGACACAACAACATAAACAGATCTCAGTTGCACAACCCAAGGAGATGACTGCAAATCTCATTGCTGCGCTGTCAAAGGGCAGGAGCAATGAGCTCTTTTGTGGGGATGTTTTGAAGTGCCATAGGTAGCTAGGTAATCTATACATTTTCTGCCCCAGACTCCTTGTCTTAGTCTTACCTCTCTTCCACATTCACTGTGCCATTTTCATGAGTACACACTACTTGAATTACGTGCCTTAATTGGACACTCCTTCAATAGGAATTAGTTCACTTCCCATTTCACTGGATTCTTCTTTACATTTTCCGTTCTGTTTTAAGTATTGCCGGCTCCGAGTCTTCTTTTTATATGGTCTATCCATATTTTTGATATACGTCCCTGGTTTCTCTTTCCTTTTAAGCTACTCTTGTATAATTTGTCCAACCCAATGCCCAACCCATAGTAATCTTTGCTTTTATCATTTTAATCAGGTGTTTTATCCCAGATTTCTTTTTCAGCATTTTTGTAAAACATGGTCATTGAACATCAATTCAAGCATTGATCTCACGTGGTTATTTTCAATCATGTGGCGTTTTGATCAAAAGTTTTTAATGAGGGCCAATGTGGTACACGAGTAGAAAAAATAAGTGCCTTAAGTGCTAAGAGAATTTTTGTCTTCAATTTGTTTTTGATGGTTTTATTTAGCCAGATCATCTTCTTCAGTTTTCTAAACCCAGAATCTGCTTCATATATACCTTTTTAAGTATTAGAAACAACAACGAAGAAAAACCAAATTTGTTTACTTTTTCAACTTGTGAGTTATCTGTGTGTATTTTATCGGGGTGTTCGTTTGTTGATAATTTAAGTTTACTGGTGTTGACTTTAAAGCACAATTTATTTCAAGCTTCTTTTAACTAGATTTTGAAGAATTGCAATAAATGAAAAATGAACGTGTATTTTTATTTTAATTGAGTTCATTTTAAGGCAGTTAAGTTCATTCATCACAAAATTAAAATAAAGTTTGAACCGTGTAGCTGAAAGCAGACAGCCTTGGCTTACTCCAACAAGGAATTGGAACCATAATGTACTGCGATGTATGTTTTCTACGATATTGAGCATTTTGGTAGCAATTCCTATTGATCTAAGGATTTTTTCGAAGTGTTTTTCTCCAAATTGTATTAAAAGCACTTTTGAAGTGTAAAGTAAAAATGCATATTTGCTCTTCTTCCTTGATTTAGACACTACCTGACGGACCATTAACATGGCTCCTGTAGTGGGACAAAATAGAATTTGTATTTAACTCGAGAAAAATTGTCTTCTTGCAGATTTTTTTGCAGTATGCTATTGAAAACTATACCAGGGATCAAAAGCAAAGCAGTTGCACGATTGTAAGATGTCTTATCGGGGGTCCTTTTTGTTTGTTGTCGCAACTAACATTTCTCGTGCAGCTTTGAAAATCTCAGCCGTTATACTATCCGCTGCTACTACTACTACTACTACTACTACTACTACTACTACTACTGCTGCTGCTACTACTGCTGCTACTACTACTACTACCATTTCTATGTTACATCTACTGGGGGGTGGGTGCCATAGCGTTCCATCTGCGTCTATCCTGTGCAGTTCTTATCACATCAGAATAGCTGTGACCAATCCATTTGATGATATTATCTACCCATGATGTTCTCAGTCTTCCTCTTTCCCTCTGCATTAATTTTTCCCTCCATCAAAACTATGTGTATATTGTTTCTTCTAATCAGATGCCCAGAACATTGTAATATAGGTTTTTGTATGGTCTTCATTAGATGCCTATTGGCATGGCTCCTTTTTTATCTGTAAGAGATATCTTTAGCATTCTACGATGTATCCATATTTCGAAATCCTCCAGACGTTTGCAGACGGCTGATGCTGCTTTCCATATTTCAGCACTGAAAAGTAATGTGGACCAGATGTCGTACGTCACAACTCTTTCTTTTGTTTCAAAAATATGTTCTTGTTTATTAAGGTTGATTTCAATTTGATAAAAGTTGACCTCACAATTGATTTTTTACGTATGTCAGTTCTGTTCTCTTCATATTTGCTCAACAGTTGCCCAAGAAAGGTTAAAGGTGTTACTTTTTCAACAAGAGTGCCCTCGATTTCTATGATGTGTGGAGTTATTATCTCTTGTGACTGTCATAACTTAAGTTTTCTTATACCATATTCTTTGCCTATGTTGCTGACTTTGTCTAATAAATGCTGTAATACTTCTGATGTCTCCGGGAGCAGTGCCCAATCGTCATTATGTCATTACAAATTTTCCTCCAATACAAATGCCATTTGGGTCTTCAATGCTGGGAAATATATGCTCAGTGTAAAGGTTTAAGAAGCTGAGTGACACAACACACCCTTGGCGCACCCCCCTTTCAAGTTGTATGTCACTATTGATTGTATTTTCTAATTTACTAATAAGCTTTTTCGTCAAATAGAGATTCTTTATGAATGTAATGTCACGGTCTCCCATGGCGTTTTTGTAAACCATTCAAGCAACTCCTGGTGCTTTATGCTATCAAAGGCCTTGACATAATCTATAAAGCAAATGTAAACAGTTTTCTTCAGATCTAAGTAGCACTTAAAGAAGGTCCTTATATTCATTATTCCTTTTCTAATTCCCCTGCCTTCTACAAAACCGCTTTGAGTATTGCTGACCTTAGTAACTATGGTGTTGGGTTTTTTTCTATTGAGGGTTATTTGTAGAATCAGGCTGAGAAGATGGTTCACCATGTAAAGCGTTTCAGTACATTTTGAGGCTTTTGATTTCTTTGGTAGTCTAATAAGCTCAGAGCTGTTTATATCATCAAGTAATACCCCGTTTCTAAAGGTGTCACAAACCTTTGTCAGAGTGGACATACTATCATCGTCTATGGCCCGTTTCTAAAGGTGTCACAAACCTTTGTCAGAGTGGACATACTATCATCGTCTATGGCTTTAAGCGTCTCAGAATGAATATTGTCTGGACCAGAGGTTTATTCTTTTTACTTATTCCAATGAACCATTATTTTACTTATACCATCAAAGCCCTGGAAATTTTGATATTTTGAATCTTTCTACTTCTTACGTAACTTGGTATCTTTATTAGAAAGTTCTGATGATGATCGGGNGAGCTGTTTATATCATCAAGTAATACCCCGTTTCTAAAGGTGTCACAAACCTTTGTCAGAGTGGACATACTATCATCGTCTATGGCCCGTTTCTAAAGGTGTCACAAACCTTTGTCAGAGTGGACATACTATCATCGTCTATGGCTTTAAGCGTCTCAGAATGAATATTGTCTGGACCAGAGGTTTATTCTTTTTACTTATTCCAATGAACCATTATTTTACTTATACCATCAAAGCCCTGGAAATTTTGATATTTTGAATCTTTCTACTTCTTACGTAACTTGGTATCTTTATTAGAAAGTTCTGATGATGATCGGGGCAAAAAAGGGTGGTGTCCAATAGTTTTCTTGTGGCAAATCAATTTTTTTTATGTCCAATTTTTTCAAACTCAAACTGCTAGGTTACTCCCCCACCCACCCAATGTTTATCCTTTCCCGTCCTGATCAGTTTTTAAGATTTTTCCATCAAATCTCAAACATTATTTAACAGATTACGAGTGTTTTGAGACATGAAACCCTCATCTATTGTTTTTAATTTTTTCCCCGGTAGCTGTTGTGTCCCTCCACTCATTTATCTCTTCATGATTTATTTTAACTTTTTAACTTGTACTTCGTCATTTACATTTCAAGATGGAGCGATTTTCACAAAGCCCTGCTGTTTCGCTACTAATACCCTCAGCTATTTCTTTCTCTCTGTCCGACAGCTTCAGCCGCAGCTCTGTTGGTGACCTAAGCCTATTTGTTTTACAGATCTTCAACCGACGTATCAATAATTGATAGGAGATTATGCGTTCCTTCGATATTGATTTCAATTTCTCTTGCAATGTTGCTGTTTTGCAGCTTATCGCATCACATCGCACCAGTACATTCTGAGGGTGTTTTTTTGCTTTAGACATACTTTCATCATCACTGCTCTGAATAAAAATTTGGTAAATTCTATACTCTACAGTCCTTGACCAGATCTTTTTTGAAAACACGGAACAGCAATATTGCCAATTTGATTTCTGGTCGAACCGTCTCAAAACAGTATCGCCAACAGAATGAAAGGTATGCAGTACCACTAAGTTACTTGTATTTTTCTTTCTTACTTTTTTCTGAATAGAGTGTTCTGATTTCAGTTTAACTTTTGCCTAATTTCTTATATTGTAAAGTTCAACTTCTATGATAATTCATATCACTATTTCTTTCCAAGGCTTTCCAGGTCATTTATTGTAGTTTCACCTTCCAAAAATTGACATACACCCAGGGGTAGCTCTCATTGTAATTCATTGTACTTTTATACACTTATGTTTATTTTAAAATATTCACGTAAGGAACAAGAGCTTCAAATTTTTCTTCCTCTTCTTTCACCTTAAGCCGGGCTAAAAGTCACTTCAGGGTTACTTTATCCCATTCAATTTCTTACTTTTTAAGCTTTTTATTTGTTGCTTCCCTCCCTCTCTCAATTCTGTCTCTCAAAATGTTCAGACTAAGTAGTATGCCACATAAAACGGAGAAACAGATTAGGTGCAGTACGTCCTGGGACGTAGCTGAAATCCGAACAGGGAATTCTTGCATGGTAAACTTTACTTTAGCAATCGGCCACTGCTGCTAAAGAAATGTCAAAAAACCCCAGACTTAGTTCAAACATACGTATCAGTTAAAATTCAAGAATGAAAAGGAAACACGTTTAGGCAATCAAAGGCTGATCATTTTGGGGGGGTGGGGGTAGGGGGTTGATTACAGTTGGCACACAAAAATGGATAGGAAGATCACATCGAGAAAAAGCACACGTTTTTTGATTCAGGAAATTCCAAAGTCTACGGAATAGAGTTAAGAAAAAAATTAGCATCGAGGGCAAAAAAGCCACAGCAAGTAATATACATCAACACTTTTTTTCACAATAACAAAAGTGTCAATTGACAATCCCATATTAGGCCTTGAAAAGGGAAAACATTCACCAAAGGGAAAAAAAATGATGCGAAAGTAGAGATAGACTGCTGCTTTACATACAGTATGAAACAAATAAATGTTCGCTTTTGTCGGGCTTTCTGTGAATGGATTATACCGCAAGGACGACAACACACAGGTCAAACTAGTTATTATCAATGCAAAGTGATGCCAGTTACGCAGAGTGAGCGTCCTGAAGATTGATCGATACCATAAAATAACACGAGAACAGTCAATATCAGGAGACGTCTTATTAGCCTGGAAATCAACTTGGTTGATACCAGTGTTTAAAAGGGGGACTCGTCAACCCGAGAACTACTGACCTGTATCCCTGACCTGCTTGTCGTGCAAGCTCCTAGAGCACATAATTTGCTCACACGTAAACCAACACCTTGACCAGCATGACATCCTTACCCTCTACCATCATGGATAAAGGGCAGGTTACTCGTGTGAATCGCAGCTCCTTATAACAAATCATGAAAAGGATTGACCAGGATTACCAAATAGATGTAGCTGTGCTAGACTTAAACAACGCATTTAATACGGGCGTCTACTTAGTGAGTCATCTTACTGTGGTATTGAAGGCATACCCTCTCTTTATTCCTTACTTATATAAATGACTTAAAAATTGTTCTTGACCCCCAAACAGCTGTAAGATTATTTGCCCATAATTGTTTAACATGAAGATCTATAAGGCAAGGCGCAGACCAACTACGACTACAGGAAAACTTGGAGGCACTTGAAACCAGGGGAAATCACTTGGGTAAGCACTTTAACATCAAAAACTGTAATATCCACAGAGGAAAATGAAAACAGTGCTATCACCAGATGGGAAGCAATATTCTGCAATAAGTCATATATCAAGTACCTTGGAATAATAGTTCAAACGACCTCTAGGTATTTGTCAGAAGGAAATATTGCTGACTAGCTGGCCCTTCCTTTAACATGTGGAAGGTGGGAACAATTAAAGTCGATACAAAACAGCTTAAGCGGGACAGCCAGGCTCTGGTTTGGAAAAGCAGCAATGCATCTGTAGGGTATGCTTTAGTCTGTCTGCAAAACAAACGTCTTAATTAAATTGAAACCGGCATGACATCATGAGTCAGTGTCTTTTTTAAATAGTCCTTACGTGACATTGCGATGGTTACAGCACCTAAAACCAAGTGAAAATAAAATATTTTACCAGTTTTGTGACATGCCAAGGTCGAGCAGCGAAGGATAGAAAACACAACTATCTGATACTGACGGTGTCTTGTGGATATGGTATTGCAGGAGATAATGAATTTATTGTACCCTCTCTATATTGGTTATGCCAAAAAATTCAAAAAGTGTTTAGAACAGCTGTTTGTGGATGCAGTAAAACGTTTAAAAGTGGCAAAGAAAAAAAATATACGTTCACTGCTTTAAAATCCCCACACATTGAATAACCACTGCTTTGCAGAAGTACGAGAAAAAGTAAAAGGTAAGGATATTGAAAACTATCAACGATCATCTGTTCTGTCTGTGGTATTGTCCACCTACAAGGCGCTTCCTCCATCTCCTTCTACCGGGCCCTCTTCATATTATGCTGAATCAAGCTTTAAGATGATGAAGGACTAATCGTTGAACGAGAACAATGACGAGCCAGCAGGATGTTTTACTTGTTTTGCTGACTGATTTTGTTTATCCTTTTGTGCGTTTTTCTCTCAAAGAGTTTAGCTTATGATGCTGAGAAAATGATCTCTTTAACTCATTATCTACAAGTTTCTTAAATCTGTTTGATAGGCCAATAGGCCAAAGTTCCGTCAGAGTTTCTTAATTTATTTCATATCTGGACTGCAGCTGCTATAAAGTTACACTCTTCTAAAAATGTACAAATACTGAAAGAAAAACGATAATCTCAAAACAAGTCGATCAATATGATCATCGATACAAAACAATAGACACAAGGTAAAACTGAACCAGGATTTTATAGCTGTACATAAAATGATCCCTTAATGAATACTATTAACAAGTCAAGAGTAAAGCAACCAAAATCATCTCAAAATTAAAAAACTCTAAAAAATTAAAGTTCTATATACACATAAAAGGTTGCGTTGTCCTTGTTCATAAAATACTATTTACATTTTTCTGCTTCTCTGCACTGCTCTTATATTGCATGCGCTGTTACAGCTTACATCATTCCATCTTGGTTCTTGGAAGAAAGTAAATGTTTCCTTGATGTTTTTCATCCAAAGATCCGACAGGACACATGAATGCGGAAGGTCTTATAAATTCGAATGACTTTAAACTGCCTTTTTCCTGGCAAAAAGTTTGAAAAAAGAGGCATTAAACCCAATGACATAAAAGAAGGCTACCACTCAGCTAGCAAAAAGACCAAACTTTGCTAGTCTGTTTTCATAAAACATATTTATACAATGTTTCGTTGTCAAAGGGTGGATCAGATATTATTATTATTATTATTATTATTGTTCGATCACAGCTTGCGAGGAGGCACACGTGCTCTGCCAAGCAAAACGAAAAGAGTTGAAATTTTAATTGTTTGTTATCAGTTGACGATAGATTTATGATTATTTGTTGAAGAAAAGCATAAGGATCAACAACTACGATAAATAAAGTTACAATTCTGGTTTTTATTTGCTGTATTTACGATTTGTAGTTTTTGTCATCGATCACAGCTTGCGAGGAGGATACACGTGCTCTGGCAAGCAAAACGGAAAGATTTTAAATTTTAATTGTTTGTTNAGTAAAAGGTAAGGATATTGAAAACTATCAACGATCATCTGTTCTGTCTGTGGTATTGTCCACCTACAAGGCGCTTCCTCCATCTCCTTCTACCGGGCCCTCTTCATATTATGCTGAATCAAGCTTTAAGATGATGAAGGACTAATCGTTGAACGAGAACAATGACGAGCCAGCAGGATGTTTTACTTGTTTTGCTGACTGATTTTGTTTATCCTTTTGTGCGTTTTTCTCTCAAAGAGTTTAGCTTATGATGCTGAGAAAATGATCTCTTTAACTCATTATCTACAAGTTTCTTAAATCTGTTTGATAGGCCAATAGGCCAAAGTTCCGTCAGAGTTTCTTAATTTATTTCATATCTGGACTGCAGCTGCTATAAAGTTACACTCTTCTAAAAATGTACAAATACTGAAAGAAAAACGATAATCTCAAAACAAGTCGATCAATATGATCATCGATACAAAACAATAGACACAAGGTAAAACTGAACCAGGATTTTATAGCTGTACATAAAATGATCCCTTAATGAATACTATTAACAAGTCAAGAGTAAAGCAACCAAAATCATCTCAAAATTAAAAAACTCTAAAAAATTAAAGTTCTATATACACATAAAAGGTTGCGTTGTCCTTGTTCATAAAATACTATTTACATTTTTCTGCTTCTCTGCACTGCTCTTATATTGCATGCGCTGTTACAGCTTACATCATTCCATCTTGGTTCTTGGAAGAAAGTAAATGTTTCCTTGATGTTTTTCATCCAAAGATCCGACAGGACACATGAATGCGGAAGGTCTTATAAATTCGAATGACTTTAAACTGCCTTTTTCCTGGCAAAATGTTTGAAAAAAGAGGCATTAAACCCAATGACATAAAAGAAGGCTACCACTCAGCTAGCAAAAAGACCAAACTTTGCTAGTCTGTTTTCATAAAACATATTTATACAATGTTTCGTTGTCAAAGGGTGGATCAGAAATTATTATTATTATTATTATTATTATTGATTGCTGTTGTTGTTTGTATATTAACAATTCATGACTACAACATTCCCTTTTCCCAGCCTAACTGACAATATATAGAAGTTTGTCTACACACAAGTGCCAAGCCTGATATTACAATTATTGTTATTATCGAATGGTTATACACCATATAGGGACGAATGGGTGAAAAATCACATTCAATGCCCTACAACAAATTAGGAAAGGGTAGCATATTATTATAATTTTTATTAATAGAAACATCTTTCTTCTGCTTTTTAATATTGTTATTTATTTTTAATATTGTTATTAATTTTTACTAAAAAGTAGCAGTAGTGGAAGTAGTACCTTATTACACAAAAAGATGCTGCTGCATTATTTAAGCCGCATTTAAACTGTTGCGGCTTAATTTTTGGCGGCTTAATTTTTGGCGGCTTAATTTGTGTAGTAACTTCTTACTTTTACAAAAATTGGAATCGCTATTTTCAACGAATTATATTATTAATGATTTAGGTATTTTGATATCATAGCACTTGGGGGCAAATGGTAACCGTTGCAAGAAATAAACAAAAACGCTTGTTTTACACTATAGTTTACCTTTTATTATTACATTAATTTTTTACATAATTTTGTCATCATCATCATCATCATCATCATCTTTATCATCATTGTTGACGCCCATTTCCTTTAACAATGATTTAGCACGGGAGGGGGAAAAGCTCACTTTAGATCCTTATTAAGATGTATATAGATATATACATATATTTGTATATTTTTCTTTTATGTCCCAGATACATTTTGATAGTTCTGTGCCATTAATATACCTCTTTAATCTAAATGATTTCGTGTGGTTATTATAATGAGTCTTGAATTCTCCTTCCGAAGCACCATAATAAATTAACACATCAAAGGCCGGTATCACCTCGGTTTTATATCTACCAAAATTCCAAGCACTTCACTTCCCTTCAAGGGGGCAGTTGGCTTCACTTCGACAATTATACGTGCGGTCATTATTTTGCTTCGGTGTTATATACGATCTTGTTGACTTTCTCAAAGAAGGAGTTAATAAAATGTTATGATTTCTTAAGTTCTTCTTAATTTCTCTGAATGTTTACATTCGCACAGCAGCTTAATTAATGGCGGCTTAATTTTGTGCGACTTAATAACTTCAGCGTCTTATTTTGGTGTAATAAAGTGATGGAATGGAGTTACCATCTGGAGATAGGATAAAGGAGATCGACATGGATAAAGGCTATAAATACCTTGGGGTGCAGGCAACTGATAGGATTAAAGATAAATTGAGGAAGGAAAGTAGAAAACCTGAATATTTAAGAAGGATAAAAAGGTATCAAAATCAAAATTGAAAAGTAGAAATGTCATTAATGCTATCAATTCCTGAGCAGTAGCAGTTATAAGATATAGTGCCGGTATTACAGGTTGATAGAAGTAGAAGACTCATACGTTGCTGACTATGTACAGTATGTTCCACAAAAAGGGAGATGTTGATCGGCTGTTCATCAGAAGAGCTGACAGAGGAAGAGATTTTGTCAGCATCAAAGACTATGTGTTAATCGAAAAAAAACAGTTTGTATGGATATGCACTTACCAGTACAGAACCTATAATCAAAGAGGTAGAAAGAGGAAAAAATTATAGAGATCGGCAAGGGCAAGGCAATGATGCAAGAGATAAGAAAAACAACTTGACAAGTAAGGAACTCCACTG
Organism: Morbakka virulenta; assembly: GCA_003991215.1. NCBI lineage: Eukaryota > Metazoa > Cnidaria > Cubozoa > Carybdeida > Carukiidae > Morbakka > Morbakka virulenta. The sequence continues at coordinate 1,992,357 of RDPX01000129.1, read as the reverse complement.
TGTCTTCTTATGTAAAACTGAATTTACAGACATGCGAAATTGGGAGTGGCTGAAATATCGTGACCTTAGAAAAGCTACTGAAGGGGCAATAATGGCGGCACAAGAAAAAAACATTAGAACACTATCCATCAGACACTAAATAGACAAAAAAAACAATTTCGCCACTCTTCAGAATATATGAAGAACTAGAGGAGACAGTGGCTTATCTGGTCTCTGAATGTAAGAAGCTGGTATGAAGAACTAGAGGAGACAGTCTGGTCTCTGAATGTAAGAAGCTCGCTCAGAAATAGCACAAGAAGTGGAGCCATGATAAAATAGCTCAGGTGTTGCATTGGCAGCTTTGTAAGCAGTATGATTTTGAATATAAAGGAAAATGATATGAGCATAAACCAAATCGTTGAGCACGAAAAAGATAAAATACTCTGGGTCATGCGGTTTCAGACCGAAAAAGTTTTGGTGCATTCAAAGCCAGATATCTTAATACTTGAAAAGGAAGGACGTTTCTGTAAAATTATAGATGTTTCATGCCCATTTGACATAAAAATAGATGAAAAAGAAAGGGAGAAGATTGAACAACACCAAGACTAGAAGTTACTGAACAGCGATTATGTGACCAAACTTCCATTATAAGAAAGAATAGTTGGCCGACTCAGAGTAAGCTGGGAGAAATTAAAAGAAGAATTATAGCAGAAGAGGAAATGACTATCAAAGCTAGTCAAGCGTTAGAGGAGATTAGGATGGCTGAAATGTCAGCGACTTTGTCTAAAAGAAAACCTGTAATTCATGTCCCAGAAAACTATGGCAGGAATGAAGCAAGTACAAAAGTGACGAAAGAAATTGTTGACACAATGAATGAAGGGAATATGAGTACACCAATAAATATGAAAAAAGTAGATAGAAAAGTTAATAAATTTCTTAATGAAGTGGATAAGCTGTTGATCGATATTAAGAACGGATAACGTAAGTGGCACAAACAAACCTATCTGTGCTACAGCGATTTATGCAGGGAGAAAATTGGGATTGGAGAAATTGAAGAGAGGAAATAGTGAGAAAAGAGCCTTGGTGGTGGGGGGGGTGGAGGGTGGAAGAGATGATAATGGTGGTGAAACACAAAAGACAGGCAAATATAATGAAATCTCAAGAAAGTAAAACATCATGAGAAAAGGCATTAGTCTTTGAGTCGAAGAGCTGAAACAGAAATTGCTAGCCAAATCATACCAACTAAATAGATAAGAGCAAAGGATACAACAATACCAGATTAATCGAATGCTCCAATATGACCAAAGAAAAGTCTATCAACAGCTTTAAGATAAAAACAAAAGAGAGAACGAAGCACCAAATGGAGATGAAAGTAGAGAATTTTGGTCAAACTTATGGGGAAACAAAATGAAAGACATTAAAATAACAGAATGGTTATGGGAGCTTAGAAATAACAAGGCTAACGTAGAACAGAATGATATTGAAATTACAACTAGAATGGTAAAGCAGCAAGTCAAGAAAATCCCGAATTGGAAAGCACCTGGCCCCTATGGAGTCCGTGGGTCTTTTGATTAAGACACTAACATCTTTACATGAAAGAATTGCTTCCCAGCTCAATNTATGACCAAAGAAAAGTCTATCAACAGCTTTAAGATAAAAACAAAAGAGAGAACGAAGCACCAAATGGAGATGAAAGTAGAGAATTTTGGTCAAACTTATGGGGAAACAAAATGAAAGACATTAAAATAACAGAATGGTTATGGGAGCTTAGAAATAACAAGGCTAACGTAGAACAGAATGATATTGAAATTACAACTAGAATGGTAAAGCAGCAAGTCAAGAAAATCCCGAATTGGAAAGCACCTGGCCCCTATGGAGTCCGTGGGTCTTTTGATTAAGAAACTAACATCTTTACATGAAAGAATTGCTTCCCAGCTCAATGATTTGACAAATAACGAGAAAAAACCCACACTCATGAAGGACCCAGCAAAAGGCAATGCAGTTGACAACTATAGACCCATATCATACTTGCCAATGATGTGGAAATTGATGACAGGGAAAATACTCGACAGTGTCTACGCATTTTTTGATGAGAATGAGTTATTACCTGAAGAAGGAAATGGGTGCAAAAGAAATAGTACAGGTGAAAAGGATCAGCTGCTTGTAGATCAAACGATACTTGCAGATTTAAAAAAGGGGCAAAAAACTTAGCCATGGCATGTGTTGACTACGGGAAAGCTAACAACATGGTTCTGCGCAGTTGAATAACAGAATGTCTGAGTCTCTGTCAGGAAGCAGAAAATATTACAAATTTTATGAAGTGATCGATGACCAATTGGAAAGTACAACTGACATCTTGTCAAGAAATTTTAGGAACTCTTAATATACGAAGAGGTATATTCCAAGGGGGCAGCTTATCATTAATGTTAATATACGAAGAGGTAAACTCCAAGGGGGCAGCTTATCATTAATGTTAATATACGAAGAGGTAAACTCCAAGGGGGCAGCTTATCATTAATGTTAATATACGAAGAGGTAAACTCCAAGGGGGCAGCTTATCATTAATGTTAATATACGAAGAGGTATATTCCAAGGGGGCAGCTTATCATTAATGTTAATATACGAAGAGGTAAACTCCAAGGGGGCAGCTTATCATTATTGTTGTTTATTATTTGTATGATCCCCCTTGGTCATTAGAAACGTCAAAATGGGGTATACATTGAATGGTGTTAAGAATATTCATATGCTGTTCATGGACAACTTAAAGTTGTTCACAAAGAATGAGAACAAAATTGACAGCCAACTATTTACTGTTAACCTCATTGGCCAAGACATAGGTATGGAATTTAGAACAAAAACGTGTGGTGAAACGTGAACATGAAACGTGGACAACTAACGAAAAGTTCATAAATTGAACTCTTTGATGGTGAAAAGATTAATGAAGTTGGTGAAGAGGGTATATAGCTGTACGTATTGGGGTATATTTGAGTTAGAATAAATGAAGAGAAAATGAAAAACACAATACAAGAAGAATATTTTAAGAAGGTGAGACTTGTAATGCAATCAAAACTTAGTGGAAGAAATAAAATCAATGCAACCAATACTTCGAGAGTTTCTCTGATTCACTTTGGGGCAGGAATTATATATAACATGGAAGAAAGACAAATTGATATATATGGGCAAAAGAACTAGCAAATTAAGAACAATGAGTAAAGAACTTCACCTTAAAAGTGATATTGTAAAAAGCAACAAATTCCAACATTTCAAAACATACGAAAATCTGTAAAAATTCAAAATTAAAAACTAAAAAAATACAAATAATATGGAAGGAAGTGATAAACATTTGTCAAATATAGGAATAAAGAAGTCATTCAAAGCTCAAGATCTCCCAAACTGAGGGCTTGCACAGGTTACCAATATTTATTCTTTCATAATTTACCGGGCCTAAAACCTGCAGCAATTCTACTAAATAACCCAAAACTAATCAATAAAAGGAGAAGAAAACTTCAAAAATATTTTTTTAACTGAAACCACCTACTTGTTTTCTGCTGTTGCTATAGGTCGTGATGGCATTGGTGAGTTTGCATCAAATGAACTAGGTCCAAGGCTCCCACTTGGTGATTTTCCCTAATAATTAAAAGAACTGGTACTGTAAGGAATGCAAATGACATTTCAGCCATCTCAATTTATTTAACACTATCCAGGCTAGCTGTCAAGTTTTTATTGCTCCTCTTTACTTAAGGGCATATTTACTATATGATTAAGTATCAGCTACTGCTGCTAGAAACCAACAGCTCACCAATAAACATAAAAGTCATAAATATCAAATAAATACAACAATATTTATTACTGCTTTGTTGTTCTATCAATGGCCTGGCATGACCTGGTTTATAAACGTCTGTTTAACTTAAAATTTGCTAATGTTCTTGTAGTACCCTTTCATATTTTTGCAGCATGTTATGGATCCATACCTTCTTGCCTAGTATTGTGTTTGTTTTAACCTGTTTTTATTCCATTTCAAAACTGACAACTATGTCTCATAATGGTTGCAAGTCATATTGTTTATGATTCCTTTCAACAACATCATGGACTTTTTAATCATTTTGCACTGTGCAGTTTTATTCAAGGTCAACAAACGATTTGTCTTCCAAATAAAACTCCACACTGAAATTTTTAGCTATGGCAATCCATTCACTCTTGTGAATGTTCTCTTTTTTGACAGTGATTAAGTGGTATTTTAAGCACTTATTAAATATTCTTTCCAATTCTGTAACGCAGGCAGACATTACAGTTGCCAAATGAAATCTGGTATACAGTATTGCTCTGTTTCCCCTTCACCACTTTATCTTTTGGTTTTGCCAAGACTTTTTTAAACATTGGACTCAAGGTCAATATCCAGCAAAATTTGTGCTTAGAGAAAATTTTGCCTAGTTATTACTAACTCCTGCAATGTTTGCAATATTTCCCATTGAAGTAGAATAAGGTTTATGTAAACAGAAACTTCATGACATTCAATAATTCCCCATTAAGAAAATTTGTTTAAGCACTTAGGCCTGGATAATTTGTGCATACCCCTTGGTTACAGACAATATATTAAATATGACAGCCATGATATCAAAGGAGACTTAACAAAGGACATGTTGCTTAAAGACACTATCAGATGGGAAAATAAACTGCTCAATCATGATACAAAGATGAAAATAAAGATTTAAATCTTACCTCATTGGTTGAATTTTCTAGTTCATCTAGTATTTTGTGTCTCATCAGGTCATTAACAACATTGGTCATTGAAGCAACTTTTTTAGCTTTCTTTGCTAACAATGAAGATAAAGAGGCATTAAATAAAACATGATGTATTTGGCACATAAAAACACAAATTATATACATGCATGGGTACTAATAATTCAGCAAAAGGAATATTAAGGTAAAGAGCATTTTGTATACCTTTTTCAGCACTTTTTTTTCACAACTGGGTTCTGCTAACATCATAACAGTGTTTGAAAATGGGTGGCACTGTTGGCAAAATTTTCCTCCCCAAATTCTTTGGCAAGTTTAAAAAGAGCATTTTGGCAGTTAATTTTACCTACTTTTGCCATTCTACATCAAATTTCATACAGTAAAGGAACAGGTTAGATGAAAATTTAACCAATAAATATTTATCCATCAAACAAAATTAAACCAAATTTTTTTCTAAAAAGTATCTTAGAATCGTTTATGGAAAGGCTAAAAGTTGACCAGGATCTTTTTCTAAAAGCTAACACAGTTTCTGAAATTTGATGGGCAGATCAAAAGCAATTTTTATTTTTTAAAACAACATGTAAAAAATTACTGACATGTAGTGTCAGATATAATCAGATAAAATTAATTTCCAAAATTTGGTGTCTGATTCAGCAGATTTTCCTGCTATTGGCCAACAGCTGTTCAGCATTAATATCAGCAGTGCTAAATCTCAACGTTAATAACAGCTGAGCATATGTTGGCATTAAACAAGTATTACATTTGCTACTCTACCCAAAGAAATTTTTGTATCACAAAAGTTTCTTCCTTTCTCAATAAAAAACCTTTTGTTTGACATTAACTTAAGGTGGATAATGAGTTTAAATGCTGGTTTGATCCAAGGTACACTGGGCATTTGTCCTCAAAATTTTGGGGTCAAACAGTTCATAGAAACTGTGAGAGGCAGGTTTGCCTTTCCCTTAGGTCCAGTGAAAGCTTGTCATATTCAACTATTATCACCTTTGATTTTTAGACAAAGAAATGGTATATATTCTTCATTTGGTATTGACATTTGGCAATAAAAGAAGTGGTAACCTGTGTTTAACCCTTTTGGTTTTCTTGAGACAAACAAGGAAAGTGATAGGCCTTTCCTGATATTTTACTATATGAACAAATTAAATCACGAGAGCACTGTAAATATAATGGAAGTTTATCCCCACTACAGTGCTCATCTATGACAACATTGGAACCAACTCTATGAACGCTATGAATAAGATAACTTTGCTCCCTAAAAATTATGAATGTTTAAAATACTATTAATTGTTGATCTGAGCTACCAATACTGCATGGACTCAAACTGCACTAGCAAACAAAACACATCTGGCTGACTTATCAGCTCATGTAAAATTGGGCAAGATATCCTGGTTGATACTACTTATCACTTAACATGCCCATTCCCTTTACTCACTTTGTACTATTAGAATGCCTCCAAATATAATCCATAGATAAGTGAACTCCAATTATGAAAATTAAAAGTGATCAAAAATATTGAATTAATGACAAACAGGCAGATGTTCAAGATACCAAGCATGAAAAAGATTTCCAATCAAGACAAGTGTAACAGGGTGGACAGGCAGTCACGCAAGAATGATAAGGATTCAAGGATTGCTCTGAGATTCCCTTTATAAAACTTTCACAATAACATGGAAAAATAAACGGGAACGACTAAACAGAATGTTGTTACCAATCTGTAACTTGAAGATGAAGTCTTTTTACCTTCTTTAAACCAGTGTAGGCTCGGGAACCATTTACAACTGAATACCGATTCTTAGCTACATCTATTTATGTGGATTGGAAAAAGGGTGGGATGTGTTGTATGTACATTCCAGTTATAACTTCAGGCTGACTAATTTCTGTGTGCGCCTTACCGAACTGGGAAAATGATTCAATTGAGAAACTGAATAAACATCCTCCACACATCCATCCCACACAAACAACACTCCCCACATTTTGTTTAACTATTGTGAAATTAAAGGAAATTAGTAAGTGATAAGCAAAACTAAATACTTTAAGAGTTTTTCTAAATTTAGGTCTAGTGACCCTGTCACACAAGGTTGATAGAACTTCACCTGAAAAACCTATGTTTAACATCAAACAGACAAGAAACCGAGACACTTTCACTGTTTTACTTGAAAATAGCCTCTGCATTGGATGTTGCTAGATGGAAAAAATTAATTTCTACTCAAATTTTTAAACCAAGTGTCTCCCTCTTTCAAATACCCCCTTGTAATAAATTCCACACTCTTATGTCTCAAAAGTAAATAAACATCAGTGCATTTCAAAGAAGCAATATGTTCATCCTACTAAAGGTCATTACATTATATTTCAAAAATTGTGTGACAACATAAACATACCACTGTTTAAATTTCTTCGTGGAGTAGCTGCATTAGGCCGACCCTCTTCTTCTTCATAGCTAAAGGCTTTCATTTCCGCTTTCATTGGCACCCTATCAAAATAGGATATACTGTATAAATAGCAACTTGTGAAAGACATTTCAATATTTTGATGATCAATTAAAAAATAAGTTAAAATCCAAAACACATATGCAACTGATTAAGTTAAATACAGTTCTTAAATACAATAGAACTGCAGATTGATTGTAATCCATGGATCTTGTGATGAACACAAAAAAGGCAAAGACTGAAGTCATGAAAAAAAAAGAAAAGTCAAGTCAAAAAGTCACAAATCAATAGTTAGATATCAGATACCGTTTTAACAAGATTGCAAATACAGTAAGATACAAGTACCTTGGGGTGAAACTAGATGAAACCCTTTTGTTGAGTGACCATATTGACTCTGTATATAAAAAGTCATCATCGAGACTCTACTTGATGAAGAGAGTCCACCCACAACATCCAAAGCAGCTCTCATATTATACAAGACTGTGGTGATACTGATTTTCACCTACTGCTCGATAATCACTAGTTCTTATACTGATACTGTCAAGAAGAAGATTTCCAGCTTTGAGAGGAGAGCTTTCCATATAATCTTCAAAAAGTGCTCTTACAAAGAAATAGATGCTATATCAATAACAACTTTACAAAAACATTGTACATGTATTCAAGTTTTCAACTGTATCAATCAAAATGTGTGCAAAAATTTCAAAGGGTATTTCGAAGTTATGAAAAACAGGACAAGAAATAAAGGAAAAATGTTAAGAATACCCAGTCTGAAACTGAAGTCTATGAAGAAAAGTTTTAGATTTCTTGGGACAAATTATATAATGAACTGCTAATTGAAGTTTGAAGTCCAACCTTGACAAAAGAATTTATAGTTTTATTTGACAAAGTTTTTAAAGTTTCTATCTAAATAAAGAATGATTTAATATTATTGTATATATCTAATTTTGGCTTCTAGATTAAAATTAAACTGACCACAGTCCAAACTCTCAGGTGGGTTTAACAAATCACATTCAATCTTCTAAGTTAAACTTCAGTGGATCAATCCAGGTTTTAAATTTTTCAGATTTTGAATCTGTGACTCAGATTTCTAAAATACTCTTTTTGTTACTTGCTTTTAAGTTTAACAGGACCCAATTGACAACAGAAGTTTTTGTAAATATGTATATATTTCTAAAATTTTTGAAATAGTTTTCCTGTATAAATTTTGTAAATAAATAAATTTAAAAAAAGTGGTTTCCTTTCTTTCTACCTTCCAATTTAACTTATTTGTTTCAGTAGAACTATAAGTATGGCTGACTGGAGGAAATAAATGCAAATATGAACTTTGTTTGGTAAATAATAGAGGTTTATCAGATATCTGGCATGTCAGATAATCTGATGCTAGGTCTCAGATTTACCAGCTATCCAACTATGTCAGAATAAACAGAAAATCTAGTGTCACAAGTAAAAAGTTTTTCACTATTTTGAGGTATAAGATGTGAGAACTTTTCTTCAAAAGATGTTACCAGCTTCCTAAAAAAGCCATTCAGAGCACACACATGGAAGTACATATTGACAGTTATTGTTTGGTGAGTTGTGAAATATGATGAAATAGACCTTTTGGCCAAAGAAGCAGTGAGCATTTTGGCTTTTCTTTCAAGCTCCTCTGCAATAGGGCTGTCTCCATTTTAATCAAACAGTTCAACATGGGCAGATAAAAACTCATCAAGGATTTCTTTCATATTCTTTTTATTTTATGTAGCAGCATTGTTTTCCAATCAGTAAATGATTTGTGTTACATGTACATACCATTGAATCTTTGCTCTAAAAAGGTACTTATAACAAAAGGCTGAGCAAATGTGATTTCTTCATGTTGTTGCAAACTTGACCAAATTTTTTTTGTCAGTGAGGAGCCGTGGCTTAATGGTTAGTGCAACTGCATAGTAACCAGGAGTTCCGGGTTCGATTCCCCGAGCTGTCGAGGAGAATTTGGAACTTCACAAAGAAAAAAGCCATTGGTTGGCGTCAGGAAGGGCATCCAGCCAAGAAATTCCTCACTGCCAAATCAAAAGTCCCTCTGAAGGGCACCGTCTGAGCCCTAATTGCTGGGGGGAAATGTCGTTAAAACTCAAAAAAAAAAAGAAAAAAAAGTGAAATTTGCAGCTTACCCTTTAGGATGCAAACACTGGTGTTCTCCACATTAGAATTGGAAGGATATTTGTTCAGTGCTTCAATATCAGAAATTACTGACAAAATGTGAGGCTACCCAACATTTACTTTTTTGTAAAAATTTGGTACAAAAGATAATTTTCCATTAATTGCCACTCTCCTTTTTCTTCTTTCAGCATTTCCCTTTTCCAGGGTCACCACAGTCAATTGACTTCTTCCACTCATAGGGTGTAAAAACAATCAGAGTTTCACAATTGGCAGCATACAGTTGAAGAGCATTTCTAAGGAGACTAAGGCAGTGCAACATTAAAAATATACCATTCCAAAGTGTTTTCACATCTTAATCAAGAACCAAGGTATGTTTATAACCAGTCTCCAAATTAAGATTTTTGAAGAGGTACAACATTGACTGGAATGCTGAAAATGCATAACTATTCCCCTGGCTTTTGCATATATGCCATTGACAATACACTGGCCAAAGAACTGGATCCTCAATGTAAAGTTTCAACAGTCAAGTTCAGCAAAATGTGACCCAAATCCAATGTTTGAAGCAACATCACACACAAGCATGTGGGTTCTGTATACTTTAATTGACATTCTCCAACCATTGGATAAAAAGCAGATTCAATTAACAGATCAGTCTGTCTGCCAGGAAAGTGCCTTGCATTGACCACCACACTATTGTTGCTAAAGTTGTCATCAATGCATTGTTCAGTTAAACACATGAATGACTCAAATAAATGTGTGAATGTTTAGACATCTGACATAATTGAAATGAGCTTTGTTTCATCCACTGATAATGGAAGATCTAACAATGAAATAGCCTTCCATCTGAAGTACTTTTTGGTGGGAAAGAGATTGTGAACTGGTACTAAGATAGGAGCAAAAAACAAAAACTTATAATGTTGTGCCCCAAGCTAGGCTTTTTATTAAGAAGTGTAAGTTGCAAATTGTTCAAAAATGGAGTTCAATTTACAATTGGGCATATTCTGGCTTGCAGCTCCCAGTTGTGATCTGTCATTTGTGATTAATGTATACACAAATTATGGTCAAACTGCTACTTTAAACCTCAGTCAATATTAAAAAGCAAAAGTTGTTCAAAATCTTCAAAATCCCCCCCTCGTGAACATATTACACAAGGCTGGATTACCCAGACAGATTTTCATATGAAAAAAATATGTTAAATTTGGTTCCGGCAAAGTTAACCATAGATCTGGTACACCTGTAGCAAACAAATGGAAACTAATAAAATTAAATGAAAACTATAATACTACTAACTCCTACTGACTCCTACTGACTCCTAAAACGATCTGATTAACAACATAGATGTTGTTAATCAGATCGTTTTTCTAGCTTCAACTTCTACTTTTAATTCTAAAAGTGTCCTTTTTAGCCCTGGTTCGAATCAAGTTTCGTCCAAATAATATTTTCGCGGTTTCTTTTATTTCATTTAAATCAGGAAAGCAAATGCAAAAGCTGAAATCCGTTTGAAACTGATTTTCGTATTTTCTCAGATTTTCCCATTGCTTCTGCAATCATATGATTACAGACTAAAGTAGCACTGTAATGGAAATATTGGGAGGGGGGGATACTACATATTCTAATCAAGGTAACCAAAATTTTTGCATCAGTTAATCAAGTGGCCACGATTACTGTGCAAAACAAAACAATATAGCTAAAACTATACATAACACAAAATCAAACAAAAGATTTCTTGCGAATATTTCTCGTTGAGCCTCCCGTCATGATTATTAATAATACTATAGTAATGGTCTTTCTGTGTTAAAATTTTGTGGAGCACTACGACTACCCATAGATAGTCATATACATAAATACATGTTTAGAATTTCCATAAAACAGCAAAAATCTGTGATCTGAAACGTAAACCGGTGTGGTAAGAGGCGCGAGCCTCTTCCAGAAGATCTTCTGTGGTAATCTGTAATTCTGCAGTACTCCTTACCATCAACAAAACTGAAGAGCATGGCGATTTAACTACAGAAAACATTGCAGCGATTCCAATAAAAACATTTCAGCCGAGCTTAGCTTGCTTCATCAAACTTACCGACCAACATTCTCTCCTGGTGTAGGATTAGTCTGAATTTTACTGTTTTGTGTTGTGTCTGAAGAATGCGGTGTTAAAGTTGATCCTTGTGAGTCCATTGCTTTTCGTTTGCCTCTTCTTGCACAACATGTCTTGAGTTTAAGTAAGCCGTCTCTTTCGATTGAAACATACAACATTGCAATTTTCACAGGGACTTGATCACTATTACATTGTCTAATATTATTGGGGTCACTTTTCAGGTTGTCGTCTTCGTCATCAGTAGCTTCTATTTCCCACATATTTTCTCTCTGATCTGCGATAAATTGACCTTGATGATCACGCCAAGTAAATCACCTTCGATGTCGAAGTTTCCCCACAAACACATCACTCGAAAACATCTTCCTCGTCGAGGCAACCCCCACCCCCACCCCTGGTCCATCCTCCTACTCGAACTGAGGGCTGGATACATTTTGGAAGTCAAGCCCTTTCCTTTCTTGAGGGCCTCTCTTCATTCTTCTTCTTCTGAGTTCCTTATCCTTTCAGGACGTTGGAGATCATGGTCTTCCTTCTCTTTCTCTCTTTTGTCAGTGCTAAAATTTCACAGTCACTCCTCTTGAATTGGAGATCCTTGTTCAAACTGGCAATGAATGTCAGTCTCTGTCTTCCTCTACTTTTCTTTCCTTCAATCTTCCCTGTTAACATTAAGTTTTCCATTCCTTCATATCTCATTGCATGACCCAGAAACTGCAGTTGTCTTTTTCTAATTACCTTCATCAACTTTCCTTTCATTCCTGCTTTCTCTAATGCCACTTCATTGTTCACTTTGTCAGTGATATTCTAAGGGTTCTTCTCAGGAACCACATTTCAACTGCTTCTATTCGTTTCTTCATGCTTTCATTGATGGTCCAAGCATCTCACCCATAAAACAAAACAGACCACACATAACATTCTTGGACTCGAATCTTAGTTTTTACTTGTAGCTGCCTGCTCTTGAAAACTAAACTCATTTTACTAAAAGCATCCTTCGCTAAAGTGATTCGTTTCTTTATTTCGTTCACATATCTTCCATCTGATGTTATCAAACTACCAAGATAAGTAAACTTTTTAACATTCTTTACAAATTCTCCATTGATAGTTAAAGAACACTTTGGGGATATACTTTTCTTTGATATCACCATACATTCTGTTTTCTTGATGTTAATCTGGAGTCCTTTCTTTTCACTTTCTAACACTACTTTATTTAAGATGTTTTGCAAATCCACTTCACTTTCAGCTATCAATNCTGATGTTATCAAACTACCAAGATAAGTAAACTTTTTAACATTCTTTACAAATTCTCCATTGATAGTTAAAGAACACTTTGGGGATATACTTTTCTTTGATATCACCATACATTCTGTTTTCTTGATGTTAATCTGGAGTCCTTTCTTTTCACTTTCTAACACTACTTTATTTAAGATGTTTTGCAAATCCACTTCACTTTCAGCTATCAATACAGTGTCATCAGCATATCTTAAGTTATTTATGTTTACACCTCCGATTTTCACTCCAGGCATGTTCTTGATGCCTCTGAAGATGACTTCACTATACAGATTGAACAGATCCGGTCATAGAACATATCCTTGTCTTACTCCTCGTTTGATTGAAGACCACTTGCTTATTTCTCCATCAATCTCTTCATTAAAGGGAGCATTTTGGTAATATGATAAACGACGAAACGATTTGGCAATATGATAAACGATGATAACATTTTGGTAGTTTGATAAACGCCCCCCCGCCCCCCGTGGCTGATTCATGTTGTAATTTTACCAGGTAAAAACACTAACAACTGCAGCAGTGATCCCATTTAGGCACTTCTGTTTCTAAGCCAGTAGCCTGTACAGAGAAACTTCGCAGTTGATGTGGTTCCATTTCTTACTTGATATTATTCAAGCATGTTCAACAGTAATCAGGCATAAGGGGTGAGAAAGCAATACCTCTTTAAATTACACACACATCCTTTGCACGATTGCAGTCGCTCACTCCATTAGTGTTGGAATAACGATTGATACACTGAGGAAATCAAAAATGTACTTTTTCAAACTCGGTATATTTTTAATTCATTCTTCTTTCTCCTCGTCCTACGACCTACATTTCACTGTAGCAGGATATTTCGCATAACTTACACTTTTCCCTTGGTCCATCGCTGGTCTCAATACACTTTCGTTTACTTCCACAGTCAATTTTAATGGTATTTTTTTCCTTAGCTAAAATAAAACCATCTGCTTCCCTACATTTTTACCAAATTCCCATTCACTTTTTGTCCAGGTACCTTTTTAACCTTCCTTTGTCTTAAATAACTGATCTCAGGTATTTTACCCCATTTCCTGTCGGTTTAAGTCCCTCCAACCTTTTAGTCCGATATTGATTTCTTTGCAACCCTTTCTGTTATCCTGTATCCGTCTTCTTTCCTTTTCTCTAAAACTGGCTTTTCTGTCCAAATTTCCTTGCCGTAGTTTTCTTCAATTCTGAATTAAATTAATTTTCCCAATTTAGTTTTTAACCTAAACACTTAGATAACTTTATAGTCATCACAATAACAAGTCCTGTGCGTCAAGGTTTTCTATCTTAATAAGAGTGAGAGATGTAGGAAGGCCGTATTTTTTCGTCGAATGGCTTTTCATTAGAAAATTTACATTCTAAGCTAATCAAGCCAGGAAAATCGCTCTGTAAAAGTTAAACTTTATTACACTATGAGATGTTTTTAATTCAATTTAGATGGGTGATTTGTTATTTCTTTTCAGGGGCTAGCGTTGAAGACACATGCAACTGTTAATATTAAAAAATTACTTTGTTACGTTACAGTTATCAAATTGGACTCAATAATGGTTACTTTGATTCTGGTTGCCTTTGTTCTCTAAAAGTTTTTTAGATACAAGAAACACAGCATTTGTATTTGGGCTCGGTGTTTATTAATTTTTGATTGGCTTTTAGCTCCCTAGAATTTCTTGGTTATTTTTTAGCTGCTTTCCGAAAACCTTGGGTTCTTAAAGATCATCAGCATATTGTGTGCTTTTTTTGAAAGTAATCAACCCTCTATTTTCACTCTCCGCCATCCTTGGACACTTCTTATATATACTTGGACTGCGTTAATAACACTTCCTTGCTGTTCTCAAGTTAAATATCACTGAGTAAGGTAGTGCACCCACTTAGCGTTCATACCTAATTGCATGTTACCTTTTCTTTCTTCGCATTTATTTCTTGAGAATATGCCGCTCTTTCCCTTTCGTTGTACTTGGACTTATTCACCATCTGATTGCGCTACAATTTGTTTAACAAACCTTCAACTGCAATTTTTTAAATCTCTTTCCTTAGTTCAAAGAAGTCCTCGGTTATTAATGGCTATTTCTCTCTTTTAATTTTCTCGTTTCTACTTTATTTAGTGCCTGATTTTATGTTTAAAACATTTTCAGTTGGTAACATTTGTTTCTGTCAAGGTCAGTGAAGAGGGTTTAAAAGTGGTGGAGGTGAAATATCTAGGGATTAAGGGATTGAGGGATAATAACTTCCAATTGAATCGCAGCAAAATAATATTTTGACTCTCGCTGGCCTTACCAACTTTTTAGAGGTTTTTCACTGTTATCTATGTCGATAAAAATGTATCGCCTGAGGGTTTTTCTTTCGTATCTGGTTTCGATATGTTTCGATATGCATGTTTTTCGGTTAAGGTACGTAACACAATCTTTAATTTCTTCATTTGCATTTTTCGATCTAAACATAAATGGAAGCCACTTCAGTGCAGAGGGTTACTTTCCTTGTTTGATTTTCCTCTATTTACATTTTAAAATTTTGGACTTAAAAAAATCAAAAATAATAAAATCCAAATTTAAATTTAAATACTTGGGTTTTTTCTCTCCCAACTCTACCCCCGAAAACATATACATATGTAATATGTCACTTATAAAGGAGAAAGTAACTGTACAAAAATTATACAATTGTACATTACACACGAAAACATTTGAACACTTGCTAGTAGGATATAGAGGGATATATGGCCCAGCCACCATTTCTATATCATCAAAAGCGTCTCAAGCTTCCCTTCATTTAAAAAATTAAGCGATTATGGTTCTTCCTACAGTTTTCATCTGAATGATCTTTTAATTGCAAGATCATAATCCTGAGTCACTTATTGACCGTAATATAACCAATCTGTTTCGAAGGCTCATTGTATGGGCTCTGACATTTATTAGTCATAAGGTTTCCAATCCAAACGATCGTTATTTTAAGCATTATGCAAGTACCAGTCTATCAACTACTCCTTTGTCATTCCTTTCTTCTATGCATGATTGCCTATTATATTAAACTTTGACTACCCTTTCGAAATCTTGGCATCAAGCTTACCCTTGACAACGTTATCATTTTAACTTCTGAAAGTCTAAACGTGTCTGGAAATTAACTCATCCAAATGCCAAGAAAAAAACAAAGAGCTTGTAAATATGACACCAATTACAGTTCAGAAAATTTAGAAACCAAATTATCAACCTGAAATACACAGCCTCCTTTTAAGTAAATGTTCCTTTCTCTCTTCTTGAATAATATCATATGGTCCAAGTCTCCCGATTCTTTCGGGAATCTCCGATTTTAGTATCAGCCTCCCGATCTCCCAATTCTCAATAAAATCTCCCGAATTCTTTAAAACTTGCACAATTTGTTTTATTTTCCCACTTTTTCGCGATGTCTCCACCACGTCATACCGATTTTGATATAAGACAGTCAGAAATAAGAGGTCTACTTTCTTACTTTCAATGTTATCTAGATACAGAGTAGCATGTCAGACACGCCTGCCATTGGGCGTCATATTGTATTTTTATGTTTCTCTTTTCCCCGCTCGGAGAATATCCCGTTTAGACTCCACCCTTTATTTTAATAAGTTCGGAACGTAAGTGTAATTGGTACTTGTTTTATATCTAGTGATCTTTAGTGATCTTTATCGTCGCTACCTAGATAATAGGAATAACATGAAAACAAACAGCATGATTGCGGTACATTTTGTCGATCTGTCTGTGTTTAATGTTTTTTGGTATCTCAAATATTGCGCAAAAACAATGATTGAAATTGCATCAAATATCATTTATGAATAATTTATTGCATATCTCTACGACTAAGTATTCGGCATTGAAATGTAAGTGAGGTGTGATGTATGATATGCATGAAAGAATGAAATAAAGCAGGTAGAATTTATCAAGATCAAAATGCCGCTTACGTATTTCTTAAAAAACACTACGAACGAAACCTGCAGAAAATTTCTCATGACGTCGCACCATAACTGCTGCAATTGTTAATTGTCTTGCTAATTATTTTCAAACAGTACTAATAACTGAGTTCTGGTCATCTCCTTTCAGTATAATGTTAGACGGCAGTAATGTAACCACTTAGAAAAAATGGTTCCAGTGACAGTAAGAATATTTGATATCAATTTCAACCGCATAATGACAACTTTCTTGATATGAACGTTATGACAGGGAAATATATTTCTACTGGTTCTTCTACTGGTTGTCCTGAGAACAATGTGTAAATAGAGTTTAAAAATTTCTAAGGTTTAAAATCGTATTTTTTATCTGAGCAAGATAATGATAAAGGATTCCAAAGGCTTTCGGAAAGTTTTAACGATCCTATGACCGAAATTTATCTGCTTTTTTTACCTTTGTTTACGAATTTCAACCATTTCCTTCAAAAAGAACCTTTAGTATATTTACTGCATGACGAAATGCAAAAGTTCATGAATATGTTGGCCGCACGTTTTATCAAACCAGACATCATTCAAAAACTTAGTGTAAATAATGATTCGTTTTCAACTCTTGATGTCGCGTTATGTAACCAAAAATATGATGGCAATTTACATATTAGTTTGTTAACAAAGTACCGTTTAAGAAAGCCTATGAAAGAAGATATCAATGGTAATCAGGTGGATAAATTTTATGATAGCGTTCGAAAATTTTATGGAACATGTATTGCGTAAAATGGTTACCACTAGATTATGTTCTGTACACAAATTGTACCTTTGTAGATTTTGAAAAAGACTTTCAAGTCATGTTGATCAGGTAGTTGCAATCGTAGATCTGTTCCCTACGTTAAATAATGAACTACGTAATGATCCTCAACAACTCGGTTCTTGTCAAAGAGAGTTAATGATGTATCAAGGTTTGGTACGAGATAACATCCCAGAGCACATTTGGAACGACGCAAAAGTTCAGGAAAAACCGGAAAAGGAATATTATCGTATGGATACAATTTGGGCCTACTTAAAGACAAATTCCCTTTGTTAAGTTCAGTCGCTTTATCGATAGTTACTATTCCGCATAGCAACGTAGCTGAAGAACTTGTTTTTTCCTTGATGATCAAGAAAAAGAAAACAACCTTCAGATCAAGTGTTGATGTAAAGACATCATTAAACTGAATCATGATAATTGAAATGAACAAACCGTAAAGCCTTCTACCGTGCCATCGCACTACTTTAACACTCGAAGTATTGAAAAAATGTAAATCTGGTTGTGATGATTATAAGAAACAGTTACGTGAAAATAACGAAGAATGTAACCCCAGTAGTAAATAATTAGATTTATTAAAGTATACTCGTGTTACCCTTTGACACTTTATAGTATTAGTTGCTACGTTAATATTATACTTTTTAATTTTTGATTTTTCATTTGTAAAAATATAAGTTTAACAATTTGTGGTTCCTAGTGATTTATGTCACAGTTTTCAATTCATTTTGCTGAAACTTTTGTTTTTCTGGACGTACTCTAAACATAATACACACCTCATAAGTTAAGCTAAAGGAATTGTGTTGTATTAAAAGGTTACTCTGCTTTTTGTTTCTATTGTAACTGCAGTAAGTGATTCGTAATTTCCCTAAGGTTTTCGATTTTATTGCATTTCTATTTTACGGATGTTTTCTAGTTCAGATAGATCTTGACTAAACATTGATAGTGTATGGAAAACAACAGAAATAAAAGATCTGACTTTTTAATAGTGTATATTATGTAGTGTTGCGACGGGCGTGGAGTAGTCCTCCGTGAATACTGGGATGGCATCCAGCGCATTACCCGTGCTTGGCTGGTGTGTTTGTTAGGAGGAATAGGGTAAGATCTAGTGACATCTGTGAAGAGGGGCTGTGAATCATGTCTCAGCGGGACCGTTCACCTTAAATTGCTGGTAAACGCCCCATCGCATGATGGTCTTGTTATGTTTTTGTAGTGGCTCCATCTGGTAGAGGCACACACCAGCCAGTTCCAACCCCGCTCCTTGCGGCTATCCCATACTTGGAAAAGGCTTCGGGAGTAAACCCCGAGGAAAAATCAGGTGGGTACTCACCTAAGGGCGGACGAGCTTTCCAGCCAACGGCCATGTACCAAAAATAGTGCCCCGTGGTAGCACTAGAGGGCGGGGATAAACATACCTGTCTCCTGGCCAACCACTGCAACAGCAGAGAAGAACCAGCATGTCTNCGGGTGGGTACTCACCTAAGGGCGGACGAGCTTTCCAGCCAACGGCCATGTACCAAAAATAGTGCCCCGTGGTAGCACTAGAGGGCGGGGATAAACATACCTGTCTCCTGGCCAACCACTGCAACAGCAGAGAAGAACCAGCATGTCTTGACCAGATCTTGCCCGCTGGACAAACTCTCTGCTGTCGAGAGAGTGAACTTGGTGCGGCGAAACCCAGGCTTCACTTACACCTTCGCATGCAGTTTCATGCACGTTATGACAAGGAATTCATCGCTACATACCGGCTCGAACGTCGCCCGGGTCAACAAGATTCGCACTGGCCTGTCCCCGCTCCGGGAGCTAGTGAAAAATAAGCTAGGACGCATACGAATTAATAAAAAATTCATACACCTTGCAGAATGGAATGTAAGGACTCTACTTGACAGATCTGGATCCAGGCGAAAAGAAAGAAAAACTGCGTTAGTTGCCAAGGAACTAGACAGATACGGGGTTGACGTAGCGGCATTATGTGAAACCCGTCTGGCTGACTATGACAGTTTAGTTGACAATGGATACACATTCTTTTGGAGTGGTAAAGCTCAAGATGAAAGAATAGCAGGAGTTGGGTTCGCGATCAAAAATTCCTTTGCGAATAAACTAGAACAAGAGCCAACGCCGATCACGGACAGGATCATGACCATGCGGCTGCCATTAGATGACAGAAAGTATGCCACAATAGTAAGTGTCTATGCTCCTACAATGACCAACTCCCAGGAAAGTAAAGAGGAATTCTACAGTAGGCTCAGAGATACAGTAAATGAAATACCAGACACAGATAAGATCGCCATCGCCGGAGACTTTAACGCAAGGGTCGACTGTGAAGCTGAGAGCTGGCCAGGCGTGTTCGGTCAACAAGGTGTTGGAAACTGCAATACAAATGGAAAACTCTTGCTTTCCTTCTGCTCAGACTATCAGCTATCAATGACAAACACATTCTTCATTCACAAACAATGCCACAAAATAACGTGGATGCACCCTCGATCCAAACACTGGCACCTGTTAGACTACGTAATCACAAGACAAAAAGACATGCAGGATGTTCTGGACACTCGTGCCTATAAAGGAGCCGACTGCGCAACCGATCACAGTATGATCCGCAGCAAGTTCGGATTCTGGATGAGGAAACCCATACTAAGGGTTGGTAATCAACCGATGCACAAGCTAAATACAACTAAGCTTAAAGATAGTGTTACGTGTAAAGAACTTGAAGAGGAGATGGAAAAGAACATGAACTACCATGATGAGATGGGTGCCTCAGTTGAAGATAAGTGGGAGAGACTAAAATCACAAGCCTTTGCCACGCCAAAGAAGTACTAGGGAAACCAGAGAGGAAGCACCAGAACTGGTTCGATGGTGATGATGCAGTACTAAATGCCCTGCTTGAAGAACGGAATAATGCCAAAGCCCAGGCTCTGTAGAGGAAAACGCGAGCAACTGCCACCAGGCTGATCCGAGCCCGCAGTCAGCTTCAAAAGTATACCCGAGAACGGAAAAATCTTTGGTGGGAAGAGAAAGCCAGAGAGCTTCAATACGCCGCTGATAATAATAATAACACAAGAGAATTCTTCAATGGCCTGAAGGAAGTATATGGACCAAAATGTAGAGGTAGTGCTTAGCTGCTGGCCGAAGATGGTACAACAGTTTTGAAAACCAAAAGTGAGACCTTAAACCACTTTGCCCAACACTTCGAGCAGTTACTAAATGTACCAGGAAGTGTGCAACAGCATGCATTAGACAAACGCGAGCAGTTCGATGCCAATGATGCCCTAGACAATGACCCCACACTAGAAGAGGTGGTGACAGCCATCACAGCAACTAAGGGAAAAAAAGCGCCAGGTGTCTGCGGAATTCCTGCTGAAATCTGGAAACATGGTGGTGCAAAAATCAAAGAAAGCTCCATGATTTGATTGTTCAAATTTGGAGGACGGAAGAGGTACCACGAGATTGGAAGGAGGCTAACATCGTACCAATTTTCAAAAAAGGTAGTAAGATGATTTGCGGGAATTACAGAGGAATCTCTCTGCTGTCAATTACGGGTAAGGTAATGGTACGTATAATTTTGAACCGACTGAACCGAGACATATTACCAAAGATCCTACCTGAGACTCAGTGTGGTTTTCGCAGCAATAGGAGCACCGTCGATATGGTGTTCAGTCTACGACAGATGCAAGAAAAGTGCATTGAGCAGAACATGGAACTGTATGCTGTATTTATAGATTTCACAAAAGATTTTGATACTGTATCCAGAGAGGATCTCTGATAGGTGCTCGAAAAGTTTGGCTGCTCAAAAAAGATAATCACCATAATTAAAAGACAGCATGATGGAATGCAGGCCAAGGTAGTGCAGGGGATAGATGTCTCAGAAGAGTTCGCTGTATCAAATGGTGTAAAACAAGGCTGCGTACTCGCCCCAACACTGTTTTCTCTATACCTGTCTGCCATGCTACAAGTCGCATTCAAAAATATCCATGAGGGAATATACATCCAAACCCGGCATGATGCCGACCTCTTCAAAGCGTCTCAATTCAAAGCAAAGTCTAAAACCACCAACTATCTTGTGAGAGAAATG
>RDPX01000129.1:1957569-1967569 GCA_003991215.1 Morbakka virulenta | reverse complement strand
ACTGAAGAAATCGATCCTTTTTCTCGACCCTTTTTCAAAATTTCATTAACATAGTGAGAAAATAAAAGCCCGTCATTTACATTTTCAAATTTAAAGGAAATCAACTAAAAAAGGAAAAGAAAAGCTTCTTTTTCATAGTTTATTTCATCATTTACTATTTTAATCCTGAATATTTGCAATGTATCTTTGTCTTGAGCATTTCTTAATCAGCACTTCTCCAGCTTAGACTGTATTATCCTTACACGTCCTGTTCATCATGGTTCCATTTGCTTTAATTTTCAAATTCAGTGCTCCGAATCTTACTGCTATCCTTTTCTCTGTTCCTCTTCGAATTTAGATGTGTTGCCATGTGGTATCATGATATGACGTCATTATGTGGTATTTTAAAGTGGTGCTACTTTGCGGTGTCATGATGTGGTGTCAATATCCTATGTACAGTTTTGATTTTGTTGTCAATTTTTTAATTTTTGCTTGACAAAGACAATGTTGGTCGAAACGATGTGTTTCGTCACATCTTGTACAAAGGATCTACAGGAATCAGGTGAGGTAAATCTCATCTTTTTGGCACACTACCTTTAATAAGTGATATGGTCTTAATCCCTTCATCTAATCTAAATGATATCGTGAATAGATTTATAATGTATAGATAGATTGGTTGACTTTAGTGGGTTCAGTGCTTTTAGAAATGGACAGTTTGAACATGATAGTTTTAATAAATTTGTCGCGTTCACATCAGAAATGGATTTGTTGATTTCTGATACAACAAACGATTCTGTAGTGGTCGGTAATAAATATAACGAACGAGACCCAATAGGTACTTTTCAAACAAACGCGTATGCAAACAAAATTGGTGAATAGATATGTTTTTCTATGGTTTGAAATGTAACTGGAAGATACTATGCGAGCTCTGTTGGGTGTAAAGGTAAAAATATAGGCAATTTTACATGGAGGGCTTCTGCTTTTGTAAACTTTTGCTTTACGCTGAATTAAACTCTGCGGCCGTTGTTAATACTTTACTCATAACAAAAACAACTTTTGTTTTTGAGAATTTGAACCAGCTGTCCTTTGGAAAGGAATTAAATAACGAAGCCAAAGAAATAGACAAATTACCTACTAATCTTTAAAAAGATTGAGTATCGTGGCTTTACCTTTGTTTTATCTCATAAACATAACCTTCTTGGTTAAACTTTATCAGATTTCTCCTTTAAGTAGATAGCTTAAGTTACACCCATTCACAAATCAAACTGAAACAAAGGAAAGCGGCTGACTACAATACCAGTGTGGCGTATGGTGCAACATTTTTAACTCGTAGACATGCGAGGCCTTGAAAGAGGTAACGGGTCAGGATATGCAACTGTGTTATTGACTTACTTAGTCACTACCAGACACACACTCAATCAATTATTCACTGACTCACTTAATCGGTAAGATGTTACCAAATCGATAACTAAGTGACGTCGTTACACGTAGGCCACTACGACCGTGATGTAATCATTGGCCAACACAAAGAAGGCAACATTGGTTTTTTAGTATAGAATTCCAATGATATAGTTTGTTTACAAATAAACGCATAATATTTGAAATATTGTTGCAACATTATCACTAAAGTTCTTTAAAAGTACCTCTTGTTCTGTGCAGCTATTTCGGGAGGTTTTTGTTAAAATTCAAGCAACTTGACAGCACAACCAGTACCAAATTTTCGTTCCACAAGGAATGAAGAAGTTCTTTATTATTCTCCAAGTTCGGTAGGTTTTCATTTCATCTTTTTACCGTTTGCCATCCACTAGCATAGGCGATGCCTTGGCAAGAAAGATATTTTTTGTGGCTTTATTGAAACAGTGGGTAACTACTTGACCTAATACATATTCAATGTATATCCAATTTCCTCAGCAAATTCCATGGGTTTCTTGTGCTATGGAAAGCAAACTGGGAACATCTATGTCAGTTTGACGTTGGGCTAAATTTATGCCACTGCTACTTTGTACACATGTAGAATACGAATTAATAATTAAAGCAACTGATCGATCAACAACAGTAAAGGGGAATCCCTAAAAGAATGTGCAACGTCAGTACTGAAAACAGAAGAAATTAGAAGCCTCTTAAAATACTCACATAGGGCGATGACGGTCAATATTATAGACCATTTTCATCAATAATTTTTTTCCTAATAGTAAGACTTACTATCATTATTACGATCATTATTATCATAACAAGTACAATAACAAAAATAACATTACTACTATTACTAATTATTATTATTATCATCATTATTAATATTGGTATTATTATCATTGAGGTTTACCTTTCCTTATTTATTAGTTGACCTTCCAGATCGCGTCTCAGAGGCCTGAGACCAGGAACTTTGTTGTGGTTTTCCTTCATTATCTCCTTGCAGATAGCAGTTACCTTAGATCAAAAAGAAACCTTGTCCTTCATGACATAAGGTCTTTCAAAAGGTCTGTATTTTACAAATTGGAAGATACCCAGTGGAAACACAAAACCCTCCTAATAAAAAAAATACATTTAACTTGAATCAAAGAGAGCCCAGTAATTAATGAGAGGAATAAAGGCATGTTTATCCATCTTGAACCGAGAAGTTACAATAGGTACAAAATCAAATATATTATGTGTATACACAAACACACAAACACATATATATATACATATAGTTTAAGCAGTAGTAGCTGTCTGGTAGATCAACAACGTAAGGTCCTGGTCCTGGTTCGAACCACTTCTGGAAGTACTGCGCCTTACGAAGTGTTTTGAATGACTATGCTTATCAGAAATTTTCTTTGAATGCTAATAGTTGCACGTTCTGTTGCTATTTTCAGTTGGTTAATTCAAAATTCTGTTTACCGATTAATAGAATATACAATATAGTTTTATTTTATATGGCCCTTTCTGTCGGCATTTGGATACAAATTCTCTGGGAGGAACTATTAGCAGAGAAAGCATGCTGAATTTATTTCTTGAATAACTAACATGAAGTTCCACACAGCTATTCAAGCTTTCCAAATGCTAATTCTGCGTCAAAGTAATTAACCTCAAAGTTCTTTCTACATATGACTTCATTTTGAAAGGCTATCTACAATATTTCTCCAAGCCTCAAAATATTTCAACAAGTAAAGACATTTTTCAGATATCCTTGTATCTTGACTTAGAGTAATAGATACGTCAGTAATCGTTCATGTTTTTTCTAAAATAACTTTTGTAAAAGGGAATAAGATGTTGTAAGCAAGTAACTAAGATCAAATATCAAACCGATTAAGTTCTCTTTGATGGCTGCTGTAGTCAAGAAGTTGATTCATGTAAAATTTG
Source organism: Morbakka virulenta (assembly GCA_003991215.1). Lineage (NCBI taxonomy): Eukaryota > Metazoa > Cnidaria > Cubozoa > Carybdeida > Carukiidae > Morbakka > Morbakka virulenta. The sequence continues at coordinate 1,964,251 of RDPX01000129.1, read as the reverse complement.
CCATAATTAACCATACACAGGTTTTATAACAGTAATTAATGCAAAATTTGTTAGTCACCTCACCAAGAATGACCAATAAAATGTAACCCAAATTCTATATCATAAAATCTTTTTTCAAAATGATGTACATGAAATAGCATGTAATTATAATATTACAGTGGAAAACCGGATAAGAAATTCGGAGAAAAGAAATGTGTCATAAAAAATTAGTTTTGAATCCTATGAACAGTTGTCATTACTTGCTCCACCCAGCAGATACGCGAAGCATGTAATTATAATATTACAGTGGAAAACCGGATAAGAAATTAAGAGAAAAGAAATGTGTCATAAAAAATTAGTTTTGAATCCTATGAACAGTTGTCATTACTTGCTCCACCCAGCAGGTACGCGAAGCATGTAATTATAATATTACAGTGGAAAACCGGATAAGAAATTCGGAGAAAAGAAATGTGTCATAAAAAATTAGTTTTGAATCCTATGAACAGTTGTCATTACTTGCTCCACCCAGCAGATACGCGAAGCATGTAATTATAATATTACAGTGGAAAACCGGATAAGAAATTCGGAGAAAAGAAATGTGTCATAAAAAATTAGTTTTGAATCCTATGAACAGTTGTCATTACTTGCTCCACCCAGCAGATACGCGAAGCATGTAATTATAATATTACAGTGGAAAACCGGATAAGAAATTCGGAGAAAAGAAATGTGTCATAAAAAATTAGTTTTGAATCCTATGAACAGTTGTCATTACTTGCTCCACCCAGCAGATACGCGAAGCATGTAATTATAATATTACAGTGGAAAACCGGATAAGAAATTCGGAGAAAAGAAATGTGTCATAAAAAATTAGTTTTGAATCCTATGAACAGTTGTCATTACTTGCTCCACCCAGCAGATACGCGAAGCATGTAATTATAATATTACAGTGGAAAACCGGATAAGAAATTCGGAGAAAAGAAATGTGTCATAAAAAATTAGTTTTGAATCCTATGAACAGTTGTCATTACTTGCTCCACCCAGCAGATACGCGAAGCATGTAATTATAATATTACAGTGGAAAACCGGATAAGAAATTCGGAGAAAAGAAATGTGTCATAAAAAATTAGTTTTGAATCCTATGAACAGTTGTCATTACTTGCTCCACCCAGCAGATACGCGAAGCATGTAATTATAATATTACAGTGGAAAACCGGATAAGAAATTCGGAGAAAAGAAATGTGTCATAAAAAATTAGTTTTGAATCCTATGAACAGTTGTCATTACTTGCTCCACCCAGCAGATACGCGAAGCATGTAATTATAATATTACAGTGGAAAACCGGATAAGAAATTCGGAGAAAAGAAATGTGTCATAAAAAATTAGTTTTGAATCCTATGAACAGTTGTCATTACTTGCTCCACCCAGCAGATACGCGAAGCATGTAATTATAATATTACAGTGGAAAACCGGATAAGAAATTCGGAGAAAAGAAATGTGTCATAAAAAATTAGTTTTGAATCCTATGAACAGTTGTCATTACTTGCTCCACCCAGCAGATACGCGAAGCATGTAATTATAATATTACAGTGGAAAACCGGATAAGAAATTCGGAGAAAAGAAATGTGTCATAAAAAATTAGTTTTGAATCCTATGAACAGTTGTCATTACTTGCTCCACCCAGCAGATACGCGAAGCATGTAATTATAATATTACAGTGGAAAACCGGATAAGAAATTCGGAGAAAAGAAATGTGTCATAAAAAATTAGTTTTGAATCCTATGAACAGTTGTCATTACTTGCTCCACCCAGCAGATACGCGAAGCATGTAATTATAATATTACAGTGGAAAACCGGATAAGAAATTCGGAGAAAAGAAATGTGTCATAAAAAATTAGTTTTGAATCCTATGAACAGTTGTCATTACTTGCTCCACCCAGCAGATACGCGAAGCATGTAATTATAATATTACAGTGGAAAACCGGATAAGAAATTCGGAGAAAAGAAATGTGTCATAAAAAATTAGTTTTGAATCCTATGAACAGTTGTCATTACTTGCTCCACCCAGCAGATACGCGAAGCATGTAATTATAATATTACAGTGGAAAACCGGATAAGAAATTCGGAGAAAAGAAATGTGTCATAAAAAATTAGTTTTGAATCCTATGAACAGTTGTCATTACTTGCTCCACCCAGCAGATACGCGAAGCATGTAATTATAATATTACAGTGGAAAACCGGATAAGAAATTCGGAGAAAAGAAATGTGTCATAAAAAATTAGTTTTGAATCCTATGAACAGTTGTCATTACTTGCTCCACCCAGCAGATACGCGAAGCATGTAATTATAATATTACAGTGGAAAACCGGATAAGAAATTCGGAGAAAAGAAATGTGTCATAAAAAATTAGTTTTGAATCCTATGAACAGTTGTCATTACTTGCTCCACCCAGCAGATACGCGAAGCATGTAATTATAATATTACAGTGGAAAACCGGATAAGAAATTCGGAGAAAAGAAATGTGTCATAAAAAATTAGTTTTGAATCCTATGAACAGTTGTCATTACTTGCTCCACCCAGCAGATACGCGAAGCATGTAATTATAATATTACAGTGGAAAACCGGATAAGAAATTCGGAGAAAAGAAATGTGTCATAAAAAATTAGTTTTGAATCCTATGAACAGTTGTCATTACTTGCTCCACCCAGCAGATACGCGAAGCATGTAATTATAATATTACAGTGGAAAACCGGATAAGAAATTCGGAGAAAAGAAATGTGTCATAAAAAATTAGTTTTGAATCCTATGAACAGTTGTCATTACTTGCTCCACCCAGCAGATACGCGAAGCATGTAATTATAATATTACAGTGGAAAACCGGATAAGAAATTCGGAGAAAAGAAATGTGTCATAAAAAATTAGTTTTGAATCCTATGAACAGTTGTCATTACTTGCTCCACCCAGCAGATACGCGAAGCATGTAATTATAATATTACAGTGGAAAACCGGATAAGAAATTCGGAGAAAAGAAATGTGTCATAAAAAATTAGTTTTGAATCCTATGAACAGTTGTCATTACTTGCTCCACCCAGCAGATACGCGAAGCATGTAATTATAATATTACAGTGGAAAACCGGATAAGAAATTCGGAGAAAAGAAATGTGTCATAAAAAATTAGTTTTGAATCCTATGAACAGTTGTCATTACTTGCTCCACCCAGCAGATACGCGAAGCATGTAATTATAATATTACAGTGGAAAACCGGATAAGAAATTCGGAGAAAAGAAATGTGTCATAAAAAATTAGTTTTGAATCCTATGAACAGTTGTCATTACTTGCTCCACCCAGCAGATACGCGAAGCATGTAATTATAATATTACAGTGGAAAACCGGATAAGAAATTCGGAGAAAAGAAATGTGTCATAAAAAATTAGTTTTGAATCCTATGAACAGTTGTCATTACTTGCTCCACCCAGCAGATACGCGAAGCATGTAATTATAATATTACAGTGGAAAACCGGATAAGAAATTCGGAGAAAAGAAATGTGTCATAAAAAATTAGTTTTGAATCCTATGAACAGTTGTCATTACTTGCTCCACCCAGCAGATACGCGAAGCATGTAATTATAATATTACAGTGGAAAACCGGATAAGAAATTCGGAGAAAAGAAATGTGTCATAAAAAATTAGTTTTGAATCCTATGAACAGTTGTCATTACTTGCTCCACCCAGCAGATACGCGAAGCATGTAATTATAATATTACAGTGGAAAACCGGATAAGAAATTCGGAGAAAAGAAATGTGTCATAAAAAATTAGTTTTGAATCCTATGAACAGTTGTCATTACTTGCTCCACCCAGCAGATACGCGAAGCATGTAATNGGAGCAAGTAATGACAACTGTTCATAGGATTCAAAACTAATTTTTTATGACACATTTCTTTTCTCCGAATTTCTTATCCGGTTTTCCACTGTAATATTATAATTACATGCTTCGCGTATCTGCTGGGTGGAGCAAGTAATGACAACTGTTCATAGGATTCAAAACTAATTTTTTATGACACATTTCTTTTCTCCGAATTTCTTATCCGGTTTTCCACTGTAATATTATAATTACATGCTATTTCATGTACATCATTTTGAAAAAAGATTTTATGATATAGAATTTGGATTACATTTTATTGAAATGGAAACCTGTAGATGGAAGCAGACGAAGAGGCAGACCTGTGAGAACGTGGCAAGCTACATTCAGGAGTGATGTGACTGTACGAGGGCTGTCTCCCAGAACCGCTCAAGCCGTAGCTGACGACCGTAGGCGATGGAGAAGTCTTGCTGCCCGATATCCTGAACAGGATTGGAGGACCTAAGGTCTAAGGTCTAAGGAACAGTTGTCAATGTCGCAAAGCACTAGCATCCGGAAGGCACAATCAACATTTTACACCAATTTCAATACGGATTTTATATAAAAAACACAACTTCAAGTACTAACACGGATTAAGACAATGAAATACGGGATACACATACGTAAACACCTACTTCAATGATACCACAAACAATTCTTAAACCGATGAGACTTAGTAAACTACTTCACTCAACATAGGCCTTAATAATATGGCAACTGTCTAAACTAAAGCTTAACCCGCAGCTTTGCTATGATTACAAAAAAAGCTATATCAACAACTAAACTAGTAAGTTGAAGCACATTATATGATTCTTATAAATCTTATCGTCTTGCTAGTTACCAACCCGTCGCGTCTCCAGTTTTAAACACCTGCTGGTTGATTACAACGTTAGCCCCAAGTGGCTGATGTGAAGTTTCTCTAAACTGCTCAATTTTCATCCCACCGTTTTCTCAAATTATTACATGGATAATTTGCAATTACATACTTCAGATTTAATATTTAAAATCCTATTTCATACTTGACATATTGACATAAACTGTCTTTGCTACATGACTGCAGTCCATGACGTAGGTTTTGGGTAATTCCAACCTCATAGTCCAAAATATTACCTATACTGCATCAATGGGGATTTTAGTCTCCAAAGTCACCACATTAGCAGTGATTCAAAAATTCCTTCGGATGTAAGATATTCCGATTTAAGAAATTTCACGCTGTAAAAAAGATTTTTTTCCGTAAACCATGGTTTATGTCCCAAACCACACTTATAAGAAATCTGGTTGAATTTTCAAACAGAGGGCAGTTTAAATTTGCCACCACCTCTTGGGTTTATTAAAAATGATCAATAAGAGCTGAATGTTATTTCTTGTAAACTCATGAAGTTGATTATAGAATTGATCTGGATGAACAAATACTGCTTGAAAACCCCTTCAACGGTCGTCCTATCGCAGCAACAGGTCATTATGAGATTATCACAGCCCCTGACAAGTGCTAATGAAGATGAGGTCTTGTGAAAGTGGTTGCTCAATTCAGCTCGAAGTGACGGATTACAGTTTCTGTGTTGTAGGAACTGTTCAAAAGGTACCAAATTAAATAGATTGACAAGTAAAGTCTTTCTAAGAACGGCCGTTTTGGCTGCATCCACCAATAAAGTCTCAGCTTACTCGACAATTATTATTTCAATCATGTCCAAGAGGAAGACTTTGACGCTAAAGGAAAAGCTTTCAAAATTGATCATGCAGAGAAACTGTCACTCACCCGGCGCAAAGACAGTGCTGTGAGTCCTACCATTCCAGAATCGACATTCAACAAAATTTGGAAAAATAAAACTAAAATCAAGAAATTGGGAGCAGCATCTGATGTCTGTAAATGATGCAAGCGATGCCGAGTGTGCCAGCATGAGGACGTTGATGAAGCATTAACCAGATGATTTCGGTCTCTCGGGAGCAATCATCCAACGATATCACGGCAGATCCTCAGGGAAAAAGGCCAATGCACTGGCAAAGAAACTTGGGTATCAGGCCTTCGCGTGGAATGATGGCTGGCTGCATAGTTTCAAGCAACGGCAAAGTATAATCTGTAAGAGTGTTTTCGGTAAAGCAACAGCAATTGACACATCCAGCATTGAGGAATACTTACTTACTTAAGCCTGTTCACTCCGGCATGGAGCATAGGCCGCTAAAAGTCTCCCTCCATCTATGTCTGTCCTGAGGTGCGGTCATGATGAGGTGGCAACTATGTCCCCTGCCTTTCTCCCGTTCTAGACTTCTACGCAAGGTGGCTCTAGTTCTTCCTCTTTTCCGTCTGCCTTGAGAGTTCCATCGCAAGGCTTGCTGAGTAATGTTGCCCTCGTCTTTCCTGAGGGTATCCCAAATCCATGTCCATTTCCTTTTCCTTATCTGTACTGGTGGAGGAAGCTGAATTGTTTGTTCCCATAGGTCTTGATTGCTAATACGGTTTTGCCACCAAATTTTCACGATCCGTCGGAGACATCTGTTGATGAATGACTGGATTTGTCGGCCTGTCACCTTGTAGTGCGCCAAGTTTCAGCTCCATACATCAGTACAGATTTCACATTTGAGTTGAAGATCCTGAGCTTTGTTTTAGTAGCTATCTCTCTTGATCGCCACACTTTGTTGAGGAGGGTGAATGCTGTCATTGCTTTGGCTATTCTTGTCTTCATGTTTTGTTGGGCCCCGCCGGTCTCATCTACTATGGTTCCAAGATAAGTAAATGACCTAACCCCTTCTATATCCCTGCTTGTTAACCAAATGCTGTCCTACTTCTTTGCATTTATTATCATTACCT
>RDPX01000129.1:1946496-1956630 GCA_003991215.1 Morbakka virulenta | reverse complement strand
GTTTCCCTTCTTTGGTAACTTCACTATATACCCTTCTTTCCAATCTTGAGGCACTTCTTCTCTTTCCCACATGACTTCAAACAGCGGCTGCAGCATGTCTGCTGAAGTGTCAACATCTGCCTTCAGTGCTTCAGCTGGGATCCCATCTGGTCCTGCTAATTTGCCATTTTTCAGTGACATGATGGCTTTTTTGATTTCCTCCCTGGTGGGGCTGTGTAGTGGCATTTGCAACATTTCTTCCGCCGGAGCGATATTTGGTCTCTCTTCGGGTGCTGACCTGTTCAGCAGCTCACTGAAGTGTTCTTTCCAACGGTCTGTCTGTCCTTCCAATGTTGTTATAGTGACACCATTCTTGTCCTTTACTGGCTTCTCTGGGGCCCTCCTGTTTCCTGCTAGGATTCTGGCGATGTCATATAACTCCTTCATATTTCTCTGTCCTGCTGCTGTCTCTGCTCTGGTTGCCAAGTCGTCAACAAAAGCCCTCTTCTCCTGCCTAACCCTCTGTTTCACTTCTTGGTGCTTTTGTCTATATTATTCTTCAAGCCTCGCCTTTGTTGCTCTTGTCCGGGCACTATTTAGTGAATTCTTCACCTTCTTCCGCTCATTCATCTTATCTAAAGTTGCCTGTGATATCCACGGTTTGTGTTGCTTCTTTAATTAATTATTACTACTAATAATAGTAAGTATCCTTCCATAGTTTTCTCTTCTGTAACCACTTCCTGCAGAACCTTAAATCTGTTTCTCAGAGTCACCCGGTATTGTTGCACATGCTCCTGCTCCTTCAATTTCTCTATGTTGAATTTCACCCTTGTGAATGAGTTAGTGCACCGTTTAAGCTTCAGTTGTAGCTTTCGTTCCACCAGGTGATGAGCTGAAGCTGCATCTGCTCCTCTCTTACTGCGAACGTCAAGGAGAGACCTTTTGAATTTTTTGCTTACACATTTGTGGTCAATCTGGTTTTCAGTATTTCCGTCCGGTGACCCCCATGTTATCTTGTGGACATCCTTGTGAGGAAAGACTGATCCACCGATGGCTAGGTTGTTTTCATCTGGCTGTTCTCATTCATGGTACCCAGTCCATGTCTCCCCATGACTGCTGTGTAGCCGTGGTTGTCCTGTCCAGTCTTTGCGTTGAAATCCCCCATTAGGATAACCATCTTTCTCTCATGGACACCATTTACCACTGTCTGAAGCCTGTCATAAAATTCCTCCTTGATATCTAAGTCTGCATCATTTGTTGGGGCATAACACATTTGGGTTTCTCTTGTTTGGTGTCCTGAATTTAGCAGCTAGCATCCTTGAGTTGATTGGCTCCCATCCTATAAGGGCTTGTGCTGCTTCTCTTGACAACATTATTCCAACTGCTTCCGTGTGTGGTGCATTTTCTTCTTCATGATCTGCATAGAGCAAGGTCTCCACTGTGTACAGTCTGGTTTCCCAAGAGTTTGTCCACCTGGTCTCACATAGACCTAGCACTTGCAATTGACAGCACCTCATCTCCTTTGCTACATTCACACTCTTTCCTCCTTCGTACATAGTTCGAACATTCCATGTTCCAAATCTGATTGGCTTCCTTGTCAAAAGGAGATTCCATCTTCTAGCTTCCCTAAGGCTTTCACTAGCTGACATCATATTTCCTCTTGGAGTAGCTCCTCGACGACGGTTGGCGGTAGTTTTGTTGATTGTTTGCGTTTCTGTAATCCGTTTTATCCACTGATGGGGGATTGGCCCACCAGCTTCACCAAAGCCCTGTTAGCCAGCATTACCTGTTTCCACCTCCTACGACAGGAACGTAGCGTTGGACTTTGGGAGGCATTGAGGAATAGCTGGTAGACAATTTGCCGAAAGCTTTGATGGAGCATGGCCCGCTAAACGTATTCAGTGCAGATGAGACTGGCACCTTCTGGCGATTGGTACCAAATATGACTTTGAAGTAAAAGGTGAGAACATAAAGGATTCTATTAAAAGTCTTTTTTGTGCACAAGTATGGCGCTGAGGATATTAAAAATTATTTTTTAATTTATAAATTACAAAATGTAGATGTATAGTGTTCGATCGACCAGAAGATGTTAAATTCGAGATCGTGTCACCTGACAGTCTGCTGATGACTAAATATCGAGAGACATGTCTGGTTAAGGTACAGTTCCAGCATTTGCTGGTTTGAATCTAGGCTTGTGCAAGCTTATGTGTTAGACTACTGTTGCTTGAAGTGACAGGCGCTTTCCGTGCTTGCGTCTTTCAAAGCGTGGATATTAAAAATTTAATGTTGGTATCTTGCATTTAGCAGCCTGAAAATTGCATTACAGCCCTCGTTTGCTGAACATGGACGGCAGCGAGAAACTCAATCTGTGTCTTCCTGTTGTGCCTCCCATGCAGCTCTTCAAGGCCCAATCTCTCTTGGATACCTTGATGCCCAGAAGTGCTTTCATTCTGATGGTACGCCACTACTCTCCAAGCTGGAAAGTATGGTGACTCCTGGCCAGAAAAATACAAAGACTCAGAAGCTCATGAAAGATCTTTTTCTGTAACATTTAAAAGTTATGTACACATACGTTGACTATGCAGTTAAATAGTACTCTACACAATGTTCTGGTACTGTTTCGAATGTAGACTATTCTTTTGTTATACACGTATGAAGCTTGCGTTTTGAGCGTTTGCAACACTTAACATATGTGCAAAATATTCCGCCAATGGAAAATATGTTTCAACAATAACAAAAATATGTACCTTGATAGACCTGCGGATTCTACATCTTTACTTCGGTTATAAGAAAGTTAGGTCATAAGACAGTTTATTGGCGGTACTGACCAATTCTTAACATCTACTTTCCGCTGTATATCAAATTAGCGATCCGAATAAGTAATATATAAAGACATGGAAAACACTTCTAAATGAAAGCTATGATCAGATTGGGAATATGCAATTCGGGGTACAGAACGTGACTATTACAAGACGAAAAAAAAAATGTTCTGTTTATCCCTGACTTCTTTCCTTGCTTATAATCAGAACCAGGCGGAAGAAAAACAAAATAGGTGGTACTTTATCAATGATTAAAAAAACAAAGTAGGTCGAAGATCGTTTAACCTATTTAGATAAAGTATCTGAAACTATGGAGTACAAAATAAGGAATTTTTGTCTATATTAGATCACAGTTTGCAAGCTGCTTCATAAATGAAATAAAGCAAGCAAAAAGAATAACGAAAGTGTTTGAAAACAAGAACCACACATAAACTGACTGATTTATAAATATTCTTAAACCCATCATATAAAACTGAATCAACGTAATGCAAAATAGCTACAAATTATGACAGGGGTGAAATTAAAAATCCATTACAATATGGGCAATGATTTTCTTTTAATAAAAAATACCTAAAAGTTGTTCTCTTCAAATTTCTTTGTTTTTCTGCTGCGTATCTGCTGCACCCAATACATTGTCGAAACTTAAAAGCCGTTAAAATGGTTAAGGTCAAACAGCAGCGATTCCATCGATGACCTTTTCTGCAAAACCCATGAGTTAAACTATTCATATAAATATCAGATTTACATAGTAGGCAAGTCTCTTTTGGAGGCAATAAAAGTGCCATTCTATTTGTTGATTTTTCAGTGTCGTTTTTCTGTTCTTCATCATTCGTTAAAAATGAATCGTCTTTCACAGATGAGCTTTCCAGTTCAATACAATATTCATTTGAGATGCCAGTTATCGTCTGAAGTAATGAAGCTCTTTCATCGGTACTTAAAGTAAACCAGTTTTCTTGTATTGCTTGGTCAATAGGGAAATCCACATCACATTTTTTAACAACCTCAGCTATTTCTTTTCTTTTACCATAAAGAAACAACCAGTCAAGGTGGAGTTTCAAAATTTTTCTGTCTGAATAAAGAGAAGAAACAAAAAAAAATTTGAGTAGTTTCCTTAAATTGGAATTTGTTTGAATATACTTATGTCAATGCATGTAAATTTATGCAAATCGCTGTGGTAAAACTGGACTGTCTTTTATAAAGTATGCACCATCAAAAATCCGAAAATTGGCGGGGAGCTACATTTAGTAGCTTCTTGCAGCAGTTAGATTCGAAATGAGCTTACTTTGGAGCCACATTTATTTTACTAAACATTACACTTCTAAGAAGAACATTACAATGTTTGCAGCTCACCTAACTTCTTTTAAGTTCTTTTTTCTTGCATTTTTCTGTTGACAATATTGCCTGACTATAAAGGCATGGAATTTCCATTTCACTACTATGATAAAAATGTTAATATCGCATGCTACATTGTAGTCTTTCAAGTTAAGGTGTATGTAATGGTTCTAATTAAATGTATATTTTTTCCTTTTTTCATCCCTCTAATCCTGTGATTTTTATCCACACAAATGCACTTACATTGGTCCATTTAAAAAAACCCCGCTAACTTTTTTCTTATGGAGAATATCCTCTATGAGCAGTATTTAGGACCTCTACCTAGCGAGTAAAAGTCACCCCTCAGGAGCATACGTAAAAAAATCGGCCATACAGACTCTGACTGTGGAAACGACAGTGGATAGCATCAATTCATGTATTCTCTATAGAGCCACAGATAACGGGGCTACATTTTTTAATGTGATGAGAACATCAGCAAAAAATTTAGGTGTTTATAAATGACTGTTTGTGACAATAAAAAAACCCAGCGAATTTCAAAGTGAAAAAAATAATGAATATTACTTGTTCTCAGCAGTCGACTCACCATCCTCATCAGGCTGCCAATCTCCAGCGCTTAATTGCAAATATTGTTTTATTCTTTTCAGGAGCAACTGTTCCGTAAGACGGTTTACAAAGCAATTTGACATTCCCAACCAATATTCTCCATGGGCTGCTTCCTCTTCATCAGGATCAGTCTCCTTCAGAACATCTGAACGAGCACGAAACAGCCAAGCCAGAAAAGACAATTTCTGATAATCGGAAATCTGAAGTTCTGATTTTTGTACCTCGTTTTGTGTGCAGTATTCTTTAAGAATAGATGGAGCATTGGAACCAAAACTCAACATGGTTCGAAAGAATTCTTTCGATTCTACACTCAGTTTCATGTCAGAGTCTGTAAAAAGAACCGCACCAGCTTGCAATGTCACCAATGGCACAAAGAGGATCTGGGGGTAAATAAAGAAATGTAAATTAATGTATACAGTGATTCTTAATGGGCAAAACATGTTTTCAAAGCGCCCCTAAAGTCTGTTTGAGATAAATCATCAGATAAAAACAAGGCTGTCTTATTTATCACCATAACAAAAGAGCACATGAATCCCTCGTAAAAATGCCTATGACGACAGCATCTTTTATGTTTTTATTTCTCTCTTTCTCTCTATGTGTCTATATCTTTCCTTTCCCCGCAGACAGACAGGAGCGTGCTTTTCCAAAACTTCTTTCGTTTTGAAGGTGGCAGATTTCCCAGGCTTAGAAATGAAAGCCACTGTAAAATGATAACGTGAAGCAACCAAACAAAAGACAAAGTTGGTTGGGAACGTAATGCCGATAGCTAAGCCGGTAGAACAGATGAGCATGAAACCACTTGTTCGAATCCAATTTGGTATAACTTGTATTTCAACTGGATTTTTCCATATCGTCTCTTTCAACAAAATATACAAAAAATTATTAGGCACACAGACATACAAGTGTACTATGAAAGTAGTTTTTCGATGACTCATCCTGTCTTTGTACAAATTATTAATAACAGTTCCAATTAATAAAGCATAAATATTTATTATAGCTACTATTTGCTTTATAATTAGCTATTAATTTATGGTTCTCACGATCATGCCAACTGTTACGTGAAACTATATGATCCAACCACAAGATGCTCGACTGTAGTAGCCCATGTTAGTAAGAGCTACACTGGGGGCGATCTGATTACAATACACCAGGGCGCAAGTATGTTAAATCTTATATCTCGATCCAAAATCTCCATAATATGCTCGCAAATTTTCGAAATAATCAGTGTTGTGAGTTGTTTCTCTGTTAACTACAGAACACACTTGCATTAAAACTTTTTGCCGAAGAAATGGAGAAAGGGCAATGGGTTGCATGGTCAGGTAGAGAATATTTTTAATACCGATAGTTTTACAACAAACTAAAAAATATTTGGTGCCGATCTCAACTCATGAATTTCCACTGGTTCTTGATTGTATGCATTTTACTGACGAGTAAAAGCTGCCATTCTGAGTCAAGAACTACAACACGTTTTGAATATGCAACTAACTTGTTCACTTATTTGGGGTGACAGAAACTAAACGGTGCCTGCTGATACTGAGTTGCAGCTCCTGATAAGATGTCAAACTTCGTAAAAAAAACGCCCTATATTTGTTATAGCCAAATGTATTCTAGAATTTTTACCTCACCATTTAATTGTAGAGGTTGTACTAATTGATTAAAAACAATCTATGCCGTTTGCAATGGGTGGCTTTCTTCCCTTTTAATACCTAAATCTTTAGAGTATTTCTGGGTACATTTGTAAACTATGTATATCTATTAAGTATCTAAATACTTGTATCAAAAAAGGCATTATAAGGTGATTCATATTCGATTCTACGCAAAGTGTTAGCTAATGCTATACTTTTTGTGGGTATGCTGAGTATATAGGTTATCCTTAAATTTCATTTGCCACATCAAAGTTTCACAATTATATTAATAAATATTTTGTCAGAGGAATTAATGTCCTTATTTGCATTCAAGCCTAGGCATGTTAATTTAGCTTCCTTTACTTTCTTCACAGCTTGTGCTTAAAGTCAATAACCTACGAAAAGGAGAGGATTCAGGGCTACAGAGCAACTCGGATCCTGCCTTCAAAAGCAGGGCAGTGTCAGAAAATCCACGATGAAACAAAACCAGTCTTGAGTCCTGATTACTTATCAAATGTTACTGTTGTGGGAAGGCAATGGTGTAGAAATACACAGGAATGTTTTAACTATTTTTTTGTTGTTTTCTGCGACTTCCATGTCATTATTCTGATTGACTACTTGGCAAAGTGTCAGATCAACAATTAAGCATGCTACTGCGCACTTCTAAATAAGAAATTGCGAGATCAACTGATGAGTTGACGTAGTGGTGTAGTCGCTGCAATCGTAATCCCTTGCCGGCAATGCACCTCTCACGCACTTTAACATAAGGCTGTGGAACCAAACCAATGTAGGTGTGAAATTTTGCCGTATTCGTAATATTTGCCCAAAGTTTTTTTTTCTTGTTCACAGAAATACAAAAAATCAACTGCGGGGTCGGCGATTTCGTGATACCGAAGACGCTATTTAAAGAGGTGGCATAATGGATTTCAACAAAATCTGAGGGCATCCGTAGGGGCCCTTTGGGACAGTCAAGACGGGTTGAAAGAAATGTGTGGCTCTGGATGGTGACTATGTCTTAAGTACCAAAAGTAAAAATGGCATTTCGGTCTCGTTTAATTTATTGTGACAGTTGAATTGATACTTAACGATGCCCTTTCGTACAACAAACTTTGATTCAGACCTCAGATTTTAAGGAAATCGCAAATTATTTCACCGTACGTGGAATTGAAGACAGTCAAAAGATTAATTGGCAACTCTTCTAACCATCAAGTCACACCTCTACTAATAAGGTGAAACACAAATGGTCACGGTGTAATATGAAGAAAAAATCACATTGAAACATCACAGCGTAGCAATATACTCTTGATATCTTTGAATATTTTAACAAATAAGACAAAAGTTTTCTTCGGCTCATGTTTTCCAATCTTTCTTAACAGTAATGTAAATAGTGTTAGATACAATATAATTCAATAATTTTTCTCTCACCTCACATTTCCTTTGAAACTTAAGTTGTTTAAAAATCATCGTTTGTGGTGAAAGAACAGCACAAAATATCAAAGCATCTGGAAAAACTGAGAAACCCGAACATGAATAACCAGCCCTTGAAACAGATGAATATTCTTGACTTTCAAATGTTTCTAGAAAATGGCAAAAGGAATTCAATATAACAAGTATTGAAAGTTGAATATCTTGAATGTTCTTTCATAGCGTTTAAGATAAAATTCTATACACAGCATAAAACTGTGAACAAATACTTCATAGGAATCTATGAAAAATGCTGTTTTGTTTACAAACTAATAATCATATCGCAGAATGTAACTTTAATATTATTACTATTAAAATTTCGCCCGCATTTAAAAGATTAATGATAAGAATCCAACAAGGCTCAATCGGTTTGCTTCACAAAATATTTTGAATATCTTAATAAATTGCAGAAATGTAAAAAGTATGTGTGCATCGAACTTAATTCGAACCAGTGCCTATGGCTAACATCGTCATATTCTTTATCGCCTGCGCTATCGGCGCTCGTTCTTAACTAGGCCCCTTTTGCAACCATGGCTTTCACTTGCTTATCATATTTATATGTCACGTGGCAGAAATAATGTAAAAACTTGTAGGGATTCACAATGTTAATAAGAAGAATTCAGAGATGATAAGTTTGATTTAAATAATACTTTGAATATCTTAATATATGTTAAAATACGTTTGCATTCGCAATGTTAATAAGAAGAATTCAGAGATGATAAGTTTGATTTAAATAATACTTTGAATATCCTAATATTTGTTAAAATGTGTTTGCATTCGCAAAGTTAATAAGAATTCTGAGATGATAAGTTTGATTTAAATAATACTTTGAATATCTTAAAATATGTTAAAATACGTTTGCAATCGCAATGTTAATAAGAAGAATTCAGAGATGATAAGTTTGATTTAAATAATACTTTGAATATCTTAATATATGTTAAAATACGTTTGCAATCGCAATGTTAATAAGAAGAATTCAGAGATGATAAGTTTGATTTAAATAATACTTTGAATATCTTAATATATGTTAAAATACGTTTGCAATCGCAATGTTAATAAGAATTCAGAGATGATAAGTTTGATTTAAATAATACTTTGAATATCTTAAAATATGTTAAAATACGTTT
Source organism: Morbakka virulenta (assembly GCA_003991215.1). Lineage (NCBI taxonomy): Eukaryota > Metazoa > Cnidaria > Cubozoa > Carybdeida > Carukiidae > Morbakka > Morbakka virulenta. Next base: position 1,947,681 of record RDPX01000129.1, on the reverse strand, counting down.
GCAATCGCAATGTTAATAAGAAGAATTCTGAAATGATAAGTTTGATTTAAATAATACTTTGAATATATTAATATATGTTAAAATGTGTTTGCATTCGCAAAGTTAATAAGAATTCTGAGATGATAAGTTTGATTTAAATAATACTTTGAATATCTTAATATATGTTAAAATGTGTTTGCATTCGCAAAGTTAATAAGAATTCTGAGATGATAAGTTTGATTTAAATAATACTTTGAATATCTTAATATATGTTAAAATGTGTTTGCATTCGCAAAGTTAATAAGAATTCTGAGATGATAAGTTTGATTTAAATAATACTTTGAATATCTTAAAATATGTTAAAATACGTTTGCAATCGCAATGTTAATAAGAAGAATTCAGAGATGATAAGTTTGATTTAAATAATACTTTGAATATCTTAATATATGTTAAAATACGTTTGCAATCGCAATGTTAATAAGAAGAATTCAGAGATGATAAGTTTGATTTAAATAATACTTTGAATATCTTAATATATGTTAAAATACGTTTGCAATCGCAATGTTAATAAGAAGAATTCAGAGATGATAAGTTTGATTTAAATAATACTTTGAATATCTTAATATATGTTAAAATACGTTTGCAATCGCAATGTTAATAAGAAGAATTCAGAGATGATAAGTTTGATTTAAATAATACTTTGAATATCTTAATATATGTTAAAATACGTTTGCAATCGCAATGTTAATAAGAAGAATTCAGAGATGATAAGTTTGATTTAAATAATACTTTGAATATCTTAATATATGTTAAAATACGTTTGCAATCGCAATGTTAATAAGAAGAATTCAGAGATGATAAGTTTGATTTAAATAATACTTTGAATATCTTAATATATGTTAAAATACGTTTGCAATCGCAATGTTAATAAGAAGAATTCAGAGATGATAAGTTTGATTTAAATAATACTTTGAATATCTTAATATATGTTAAAATACGTTTGCAATCGCAATGTTAATAAGAAGAATTCAGAGATGATAAGTTTGATTTAAATAATACTTTGAATATCTTAATATATGTTAAAATACGTTTGCAATCGCAATGTTAATAAGAAGAATTCAGAGATGATAAGTTTGATTTAAATAATACTTTGAATATCTTAATATATGTTAAAATACGTTTGCAATCGCAATGTTAATAAGAATT
>RDPX01000129.1:1907653-1938256 GCA_003991215.1 Morbakka virulenta | reverse complement strand
AACGTCATTTTTCCCCAGCAATTGGGGCTCAGACGGTGCCCTTCGCAGGGACTTTGATTTGGCAGTGAGGAATTTCTTGGCCGGATGCCCTTCCTGATGCCAACCGATGGCTTTTTCTTTTCGCAAAGTTCCAAATTCTCCTCGAGAGGCTCGGGGAATCGAACCCGGAAATCTTGGTTACTGTGCAGTGCACTAGCCATTAAGCCACGGCTCCTCAATGCTCCGCAATGCCAGCAAAAAGTGATTAGCACCAGAAAATCCAACAAGAAGAAATCACAACCTGCAGATATGTGACATATGCAAAAACAACTATTTATACCATACTGTCACAAACCATTTCATCCAGTGTCAGATGCAACAAATTAAACAGGCAGCAGAAGTCATGGACTATATTCTATTCTCATGATGGATCACACTAAATGCTTTTTGTTGACAGAAATATTTATCAAAATAAGAACAGATGGAATTAGTGATCCAGTCTAATGGGTAATGAAATAAACTTATGAATACATCACTAGAAAACGTCCTTTTGTTATCTGACACCACTGTCTCAAAAAGTGATCTTACATGAAAAAATGCCTGATCTTATATGGAAAGTCTCCAAAAGTAGGGAGTTGACTTGTTAACTAGAGATACTGTTATTATGGCAGATGATTTACCAACCATGGTAACAGATTGTGAAGTTGTAGTAGGAATCTCACCAAAGCGCAAGGGAGTAAGTAAGTAAAAGATAGGCCTATGTTATAATATGGAGATATTGGAAAAAAGTTCTACACTTTAAGAAGTATATATTGCATTTCCTATACTCAGGTAAATATTCCAATTTGTATGGTGTATCCTAATTTTTTTGTACTGTATCATACAACATTACCAACAAGTTATCTGCAGTGGGAAGCAAAAATTAAGGGTTTAGGGGCTTCTAAAAATGTTGCCAGCAAATTTTGCATTAAAATTTTATTGTGTGAACATATTTCTGTGGCTACATTCAGGTATTTCATTGCAGGAGGAGAAAAACAAAATAATTGGAATATAGAAATGTGTAATGTTATCCAACACAAAACAAAACAATATAAAAAACAAATATTTTTTCAGTACAACATGAAAATGACCTGGCCATAAAATAACAAAGATACCAACTATACTAACTCAACTACACAAAAATAATCTTATAGTGATGTAAGCAACATCCAAAGACACATAAGTTGCAATTTTGGAAAAGTCTGTAAAGTGTTAGAAATCCAGAGGCAGCAAGATGTTAAAATAGATGGAAGATTACAAGGAGTGGACAAAGAATAAAGGGAAAAACAGATAGGTTAAATTAATATAGCATATAATGGTTCATGATGAAGATTTATAGTCAGTTATGCCTGTTTCAGGTGACAAGCTAAGGTAATGATAATGATAAAGGTGAAAAAAATGTGTTTGTTGGAGAAACGATCAGGAATCTTAGTGTACACTTCCAATGTGATTTCTTTTATGATATTTTTATAATCAGTGGCTTCACAGATGAATAAAATAATAACTCAGGAGCCAAGTTCACTGTCCAGCAGCTATTTTTGTCCTTGGTGATTATCTAGCACTTCCTACCACTCCCCATCCTCAACTTTTCTTATTAAGAAGAAATACTTGAATTCCTCTTCTTTTATATACTAACTGAGGGTGATTACTCTACATTATGGTCCAGGGGTTGTTGTTATAGCCCTGAGTAGCAAACAGGACTAGCTATTGAGGAAAATCTAAGAGAGAATGACTAAACCTTACACTGGCAGAGTAAGGGCAGTAATGAACACAGGGAGTATGGGGTGAAGAATGCTTTGCCAAAAATGGTAGAACCAGGCAGCAATGGCTCTGGAAGACTCATCATCCTATGTCTCAACAATACTTAAGGTCTAGTTGCCTTCATTACAGTGTATGCTCTTACAATGACACCTAACCCAGACACCAAAGATAAATTCCATACAAATCTTGCAGCCATGCTCCCAAACACCCCCAGCCCTGAATAACTTACAATGTATGCACAATGTACACATCACAAACTTGTTGTTTACAACCAAGCCCCAACAACAGGTTTCCTGACAACACCCATGCTCAAGGAACTTTCACCTGCTGGATTTGATCCTGAGAAAGCACCTTATGTAAGAACATGATTCTTACTCATTCCTACTAGATTGCAGATTGTGGCACTGACCACTTGCTGGTGTGCTGCAAAGTCAAGTTGCAGCTGAAGAAATTTCACCATGCAAGAGAATCTTGAAATGCATGGATTAAGACTAGGGAGATGACAAAACAAGAGCTTATTCAGTAATTTGCCTCCACCTTTGTGAAAGAACTCAGTGAACTATATGATGATGAGCCTGTAACACAGAAGTGGGAAAAACTTCAAGATATAATCTTTTGCACAGCTTTGGCTATCTTTGGAAAGAAAAGTTCAAAGTTGCATGCCTTGTTTGATACTAAGTTAGGCATGTTGACTCCTGTCATTAAAAACCCACCACTAAGCACTTGCTAAGTCTTCCTAATGAGCAAAAGCTTCAGACTCCCACTTAAAACCCACCACTGGAGAGATGATCACAGAGAGGTGAAAACAGGTGGAGTATTGGATGGAGCACTATTCTAATGGAAACACAGTGACCCCATCAGCCCTTGATCCCATAAACTGCTTTCCAACCACTTGATGAGCTTGACATGGTCCCACCATTGATGAGCTCAACAAAGCCATTGAGAGCCTGGCCATTTGCAAGGCACCTAACAATGATGGCACACCACCTAACGTGTACAAACAATGCAAAACTGCTCTTCTGCTCCAGTTGCATAAAGTCCTCTGATAGTGCTGCCAGGAAGGTGTCGTACCACTGATTAAAAGGGATGCCAAGATCATCACCCTCTACAAAAACAAAAACAAGTGAAGTGACCACAATAATTACAGGGGCATCTCCATCCTCAGCATTGTTGGCAAAGTTTATCATGTGACATTCTCATTTGCCTATAGAAGCTTGCTGAATCTATCTACCTTGAGTCAAAGTGTGGCTTTTGTGCCAAGTGATTCATGGTAGACATGATATTCTCCATTTGTTAATTCCTAGTGAAATGCAGAGAACAGAACATGCTACTGTACATCGCCTTCATTAGCCATACCAAAGCATTAAACTTGGTCACCAGAGAGGGTCTCTTTAAGATCTGATCCTTAGGATGCCCATTAAAACTACTCAGCCTCATTCAGCCATTTCACACAAACATGAAGGGTATTGTGCAGCATGTCAGAGCCATTTGACATACTCAGTGGAGTGAAACATGGGCATGTACTTGCCCCAACCCTCTTTGGGATCTTTGCACTACATTTGAACTATGCTTTTGGCACAACCACTAAAGAAATCCACTAGAACATCAGGTCTAAAGGCAGTTAGGTTGAAAGTTAGAAAGGCTTTGATTAGAGACATGTTGTTCACAGATGATCCCACTATCATGACCCACACTCAGCAAGAGCTTAAGACACTGATGGACTCCTTCTCCCAGGCATACAAGTACCTCAGGCTCACCATCAGCCTGAAAACCCCCAAATATTCTGGCACATGGCACAGATGTACCACCAACCATCACCACTGATAACTATGAATTTGAGGTAGTGAATGTGCACTAGTTCATGTACCTCGGTTCACCATCAGCAACAAGGTCCCTTGACATTGAAATTGGTAAGAGGGTTGGAAAAGCAGCCACCATATTCACTCTCCTTACCACACAAGTATGAAAGAACCCCAAAATCTCTGTCAAAACAAATATGGCAGTGTACAATGCCTGTGTTATCAGCACACTGGTTTGTGGGAGTGAGGCATGGCCAATGTATGCAAGGCAGGAAAACAGAATAAACCCCTTTAACTTGTGATGCATGTGCCACATCCTTAAACTATCATGTAAGAAGAAAGTAACCAACACAGAAGTTCTGTCCTATGCTGCTCTCCTTTCCATGTACACTCTGCTTCTGTAGCATAAGGTCATCTGGTTAGACCATGTTCACTGCATGGTAACTGGCAGAATTCCTAAAGATGTTCTCTATGGTGAATTGACAACTGGCAAGAGAAATGCCACAGACAGCACTGTTCCAGCAGAGCAGACACACCAGATTGTTTGTCTTGGTCATCACAAACCAATGGTCAATCGATCTGATACCTAGGTGACATCTATTGCACTAACTTTGAGCTATTTAACTGGAATAATTTCTATACCATTCTTGCCCTCTTTACTTCCACTATAAAACATTTACTCTCCTTTGAAGTGTTCTGCCAGTTCTCTACCTTTCTTTTGAAATATCTCATGTTTAATGTTAAAATTTTCACTTTCACTTGTATCTTACACTGCTGCTATGATTTCTGTCAATCCCTGTTCATTTCATCTCACCAACTGGGGGCTACTGGTGCATGTCACATCTAGGGTAAGAACTAGCAGTATTTGCCATACTCTATAAATCTGAGACTTGGTTGGTCAGGTGCCAAATCTGATACAGGCATTGGGGATCATGTGACTCCAGACCATCCTATCACTGCATGCATGGATCAGTTCATTACAGCTCAGACTATTGTTTGAAGCTCAATAGTTTAGAGGCTGTAAAAAAGTCTTTCTTTGTCTTCCTCTAGCTTGCCTGTCCTTGATCTTTCTTAATAAAGCAAGGCATTTCAGATCAGGATGTCTCATAATGTGGCTGAGGAATTGAATCTGCCTTTGCAGTGTTATATTGATGGGTGATCTTTTGGTGTTGGCCAGGGCAAGGACTTCCTAGTTTGATTTTTTTCCTGTCCATGATAAATGCAGCATTCTTCTCAGAAACCACTTTTTAGCGGCTTCTAATCTGAGACTTAAACTTCTGAAATGTGAAAATATTATAAAACAGATGGTGATGTCTTGTTATTGTAGAAAAGTGAAAAATATGTGTGCATCACACTTGATTTGAACAAGTAGCTATGGTTATCAAAGCCATATACTCTACCAACTGACCTGTGCTCATTTTTAAATATCTTAATCAATTTAGCATGCAAACTAAGGGGGTGAAAATGATAAGGATATGAATGAGTGGTGATAGCTCAGTAGGTACAATACAATGCTATGATATTTATAAGTACCCATTCAGAACCAGTTAAGTGCACACAGATTTTTCACTTATCTACAAATTTTGAAGTATATTTCTACTTCCAGGGTACTCTGTATAACACAAAATAATAATTAAAGACCTAGACTTTGCTGCTTCTTGTGACTTTAAGGTACTACCACTTCAGGGCAGAGTGGACCTAAAGCTGTGGGGAAAGGATGCTCATTTTACTGATATTTATAAGAATACATATTAAATGCAGTAACAATAATGATAACAATAATAATGATGAGAATGGGCCTAACAGTGTTTTATGTAACATCGTAATGAAAAAGCATAGACACCTAATGTTGATGGGTGGAACCTACTTACTTAAAGTAAAACTGGAATAATGTCATTTGAACAAATATCAGTTTACCATTATATCCACTGACATACATATAATATGTATAATCTGGGAAATGAAAAACAAAGACATTGATTATGATGATGATAAATAATAGTTGTTGTAAAAAATAATAAAAGTATAAGGGCAAAAATAATCACAATCTAATAATAATTATTACGTTTTCAGCTAAAATGAATGGATATATTAGTCAATATGATGAATATGACTGGATTAAATACAGAACATGTGCTCAAAAGGCAGCTGCAGAGGTTTGTGGAGTTAGCAAAGTTAGAAGACAGCAGGGTGAGTCATGGTGGTGGAACAGTGAGGTACAAGAAGCTGTAAAAAAGACAAGAAATTGCTATGACAAATGGCAGTGGCTGAAAACAGATTAAAGTAGAGAAGAATACAGGACATCCAACAAAATCACAAAGAAAGTGGTAGCAAAAGCAATGAAAGAAGCAGCTGAGGAAGATGTAGACAGCATTAGATGGAACCCTGGCCTGTTGTACAGGAAGATGAAGATGGCCAAACAAGAATCATGTGATGTGATTGGAAAAGCATCTCTGAAAGATAAAAATGGAGGACTTATTTTTGATGAGAAGGAGAAGTAGAGGGTGTTTAAAGATTACATGGAAAAAATTGTGAATGTGGAAAATGAATGATGTGACAATTTAGTAACTCATGAAGTTGTAGGTCCTGTAAAATGAGTAACAGAAGGTGAAGTGATAAATGCATTGATGAGTATAAAGAATGGTAAAGCTGGTGAGCCTTCAGGGATTGCAAAGGAGCATTTGATGCCATCTAAACATGATCAGGTAACTCTTACTAAAGTCACAAACAAAATTCTTATTGATGGATTTTAGATCATACAGGGGTATTAAGGTGTTAGAACATGGTACAAAAGTGACAGACGGCAATAGAAAGGTGATTGAGGGAAATAGTGAGCATAGATTGTATGCAGTTTGAATAAATGCCTGAAAGAGGAAACATTGATGCTATTTTTATAGTAAGATGGCTGCAAGAAGGTTATATATATATATAAGAAAAAGAAATTGTACATGTGCTTTGTCGATTTAGAGAAAGCATTTGACAGAGTTCCAAGAAAAGTAATTGAATGGGCACTGAGGAAGAAAGAAGTACCTGAGATGTTGGTGAGAGCAGTTATGAAAATGTATGAAGAGAAGTGTGTGAAGACAAAGGTGAAAATTGGTGGTGGATACTCAGACGAGCTTCCTGTTAGAGTTAGAGTACATCAAGGTTCAGTGCTATCACCATTCATTTTTTTTACAATTGTTCTGGGTGCTCTGACTGAAAATTGCAGAAAAGGACTGTTAAATGAGATGCTCTATGTTGATGGCTTGGTTTTGATGGCCAAAAGCATGAATGACTTGGAAGAACAATTTAGAGCCTAGAAGGAAGCGTTTTGAAAAGGAGGGTTGAACGTGAATATGGAAAAGACAAAAGTGATGGTGACTGAGGAGGAAAGAGGCATAGTTGTAGAGTCAAAATTGTATCCTTGTGGTGTATGTGGGAATACAGTAAGGGCAAATGCTGTGGTTTGTCAAGAGTGTATGCAGTGGACATATGTAACATGTCATGGAGTGAAGAGATTTGGAGGGAAAATGGCAGAAAGTTTAAAGTGTAAGAGATGTTTTAAAGGCAAGCAACAGGCTGATGATGATGGTGATAAGCAAGTGTTTTGCTATCTTGGAGACAATTAAATACATGTGGAGGAAGCCAGCTAGCAGTGGTCTCTAGAGTTAGAATGGGATGGAAGATCTATACAATGTGTGTGAGGCCTGTAATGGCTTATGGTGCAGAGACATGGGTTGTGAAAGCAGATGAAGAAAGAATATGGAATAGATGTGAAAAGGGAATGCTGAGATTGATCTGTGGAAAAAGATCTGTGGAAAAAGACTGTGAAGTAAAATAGATTTGTTAGGTTTGACTGGATTAAGGTCTGGAATTGATGATTTTATGAGAGAGAGCTGTCTCAGATGGTTTGGGCATGTATTGAGAAAAGACGACAATCAAGATATAAAGAAAGAAATGATATTTGAAGTTGAAAGCAGAAGAAGATGAGGAAAACCTCCAGTGAGGTGGAGAGACAAGATGGAAAAAGATGCTGGAAAGATTGTCTAAAAAATGAAGATGCACAGGATAGAACAAGATGGAAAACAAAAATTGGTCAAAAGTTGGTAACCCAATGACAGATGGAAAAGGGCTGACTATAAACAATGGATGGATGGATTATTGCTACCATTGAAGATATAATGAATGTCGAGAACCCCAGAGAAGATGATGTAAGAGTGGATTATGTATAAGAGAATTCAAGGAGAAATTGAAATCAGTCAAGAACAGTTTGGATTTGTGCCCAAGAAAAGCACAATGGATGCCATCTTTGCATTGGGAATGATGGTGAAAAAGCACAGAGAACGGCAACAAGAGCTCCATTGCATATTCATAGAACTTGAACAAAACATATGACAGGGTGCCCAGAGATGGAATCTGGTATTGTATGAGAAGAAAAGGTGTGTCAATGAAGTATGTCTGCAGGGTCCAAGAAATGTACAGTGAGTGCAAGACAGTAGTCAGATGTGCAGCACAAAAAACAGAAGCTTTTAATGTAAAAGTAGGACTACACCAGGGGTCAGCTCCTAGCCCAGTACTCTTTGCAATATTGAATGTACTAACAGAAGAAGTGAGGAATAATGCACCATGGAATATGCTGTTTTCAGACAACACCTTGCTTATCAATGAGGGCAAAGGAGCAGTGAGATCATTAGAGGTACTAAAGCTAATTAGTTCATCTCCCCTGGTGTTACATTGCTCCAGACCAAATTTCCCACGAGTGTTACAGCGCATTGCAGACTGTCCAGCCTTGGCATTGAAATCACCCATTATTAGTTTTATGTCTCTACTGGGGCAGGTGTTGATTGTTTCTTGAAGTGATTGATAAAAATCATCAGCAGCAGTAGTTGGTACATAGCATTCTATAATACTCAGATTATGCAGCTTTGATTGGATTCACAGCTTGATTATTCTATCAGAGATGGTGACATAGCCAAGAAGAGAATTGGATGCAGCCTTGGAGAGAACTATGCCTTTCCCTTGATTATACTCTCCCTCATCTTTTCCAGAAAACAGAGCAGTCTTGTTCCACTGGAATGGAAACTACCACTGCTGTTCTAGTTGGTTTCACTAATGCCTAGAATATCAATGTTGTTTATACCCATCTCATTGTAAATATTATTCAATTTTTCTAAGAACTTCAGTTTATGAACATTCCATGTGCCAAAACTCACAACATATCATAAATTAAAGTGTTTTTTATTGGGTTTTCCAGTAGCCAACCTCTTGTTTCCAGCCTGGTCACCCACTGGAGAATGTGCCCCTTGGTGACCCATGCAACAGACAATGTGGTATGGTAAGTTTCCTTGAAGCATCATAATAGTGGAGAGTGTACAGAAAGATAGAAAATCTAAGTAGGGTTTCCTAGGACCTTTCTTAGACCGCAGTCTCCTGCTGACTCGGGGGTGTGACCTCTGCCATTACTCAAAAAACAAGTTGAACCTCTGCCAGACATCAAAGTCACTTGCACCATTAATCTCATTGTGAGAGTTGCCACAAGTGATGGAAATTTCAGCCTGCTACCACTTAAGTTGGCATTCCCAAAGGCAGAGACATACCCCTATTCAGCAGGGTAAGCTGATAGGAACAAGGCAGTCTGTAACCCTGGGAGGGGTGGCTAATAGATACTACACCTTGCCAAAGGGTGACCCATCGACTATCCAGGACAGGGTTGTCCCAACACCTGAAGCTCTGTTGAGCTCGCATACCCTGCTCAGTGTGAAGAATAAACTAAGGTAAAAGCTGTACTGATCATATTTCTTGATATTTCATGTGAACCAAACTCCTTCTTAGATTTTATGTTTAAGTTGGTCATAATTTTCCATTAGAAGTACATTTGAAAACTTAAAAAAACAACATTCTGAAATGTATGTTGTGATTGTTGTCTTGTATTGTTTTGTCTGTGTTGTTCCTCACCTGTCTTCACAGATATGTCTACAATTATGTTCTGTGTTCTGAGTTTTATATTGTCAAAGGATAACCTTACATTACCTCACAGACCTTTTATTCATTAGATATATAAGATACAATATAACATGCACTTATCTTGTCAGTGTTCGAATGCTGGTTATCTCTGGGAAGTCAAGCAAACATTATTGCCAAGGTCACTGTCACAGGGGCCATGGTGTATTATATAAAGTGGGTGGAGGAAGTAGTGAATCCAGTGCATTAGCGGCTTGGGAGTCCGGTGCATGGTATTTAAAAAAACCTGTAAGAAAAAAAACTTCATCAGAAAATATTCCTTAAAAACTCTGATATACCCTTACCTTCCATCAAGTGCACAACCAAGTGGTGACCAAACTGCCTTCAGGAATCCTTTAGTTACAAGGTACTGTGAAGCTCTTGGATTTAAGCTGCTGTCATTAACAAAACTTGAGCATCCAGGGAACCTGGTTATATCAAATACAAATTGCCTGGTATCAATTCCAACGTTATATGCTGGTGGGTCTGCTGGTAATGGAACAACTGTAACATTGTGTGATATAGCAGACATAAAGTCTTGTGGGACTGATTTCAGTTGCTATCAATTGTAAAGGAAAATGATGTACATCTTTTTTAAAGAGCTGTGGCCTAATGGTTTGTGCAGTTACACTGTAATCAGTGGTTCTGGGTTCCCCTAGGGGGGCAAAAGACTTAAGAACAAAAAGAAGCTAAGCGAACAAAGAAAAAGTTATTGGTTAGTTCAGGACCCTCTGGCCAACACATTCCTCACTACCACAAATTCCCTCTGAAGGGCATCATCTGAGTCCAGTTACTGGGGAAAATAACATTAAAACCAAAATAACAAAATGCAACAAAAAAGAAAAAAATCCCTCCAAAAAAATCTCACTTTTCTTTCTCTGTGTTGGCAAACCCAAGGCAACCACTTTTTCTTCACCAATTGAATTGAATTCTCTCCATATGATTCCCAATTCCCTTCAGACAATGTCCTGATTCCTTACATGGTCTTTTAATGTGTCTCCACATAGCCATTTGTACCCTTTTTATTTCTGCTAATTCTATTCCCTGGATGTCTTTGGCTGCTAATGGTACTTACTCCCTTCACTGTACATAGAAATTTTATACATTTTTCAGATTTGTAACACATGGCAGCACTGTAACTTGACATGGGGTTTTGTACCTATTATATACCAGATCAAATAAATATTTAAGCCAAAAATAACTGTTTTCTAATGACAATTATTAAAAGTTTGAATAATTATAATTAGAAACTAAGTATTACGGCCTTATCTGGCTATTTTCACAAATTACTGCATTTGTTAGGTCCCGATTGTTAGGTAGGTCATCATCAAAGGTTACAAATCTGAAAAATTTCTGGTCTCCTACATTTTCCTAGTCCTCTTGCCTACTACATCAGCCTTGGTAGCAACAAGATAAGAGGCAATGAAGATTATTATTGATAATTTCAATTTCCTCTTAAGCAATAATGTAGATTCTACCTGGCTAAAGAGATGGTACTTGTACAGAAAACAGTTGAACAATGTTTACTGCATTAATACAAAAACACAGAAATAAAAAACTGCAATGTTTACCAACAAAGCAATACCTTTACCAAAATAATGCTAAGTTGCTAAATGCAATAAATAAAAATATAATTTTTGTAGATAACACAAGATAAAACTTCATTTATCTCACAGTTTTAACCCTACAGTAAGTCTTCAAGGCCAAAGAGCATAAAAATGGTCCCTAAAAAGGAAAATATTTTGAAAATAGAAAAGATACATAAATATTTATTCCTTGGTCTTCGATAACTGCAATTCTTCCATCATCGGCAGCGGACACAACCCAAGAAGTAACTGCAGAGCAAAAACCTCTTGCCGATGAACTGTACAGTGCTGATACATCCTCTTCCAAAGATGGCTCTTCCATGTTAATGCCAAGATAATAGCAAATAACAAACACTATGTTAGTTGTGCCCCACAAAACATACACCAAAATACCTTGATTCTGACGAATGATTCTTCAGCATGTTGGTCCGCTTTCAGTACATCCTTTCATGAGGCAGGATTTAAAGGCCTGTGACGTCACGTTTCCTTGACAGTGACTTTTGGAATAATCGAAGGATTTTAAATAATATTAATTCATCCTTCTTCTTCTTCTTCTTTCGGCGTTTCCCTTTTCAGGGGTCGCCACAGCGAATTGACTTCTTCCACTTGAGTCGGTCACGTGCGTCTTTCTCGGTCAAGCCAAGTTCCCTCATGTCATCTCCAACACAGTCTTTCCATTTCCTCCTTGGCCTTCCCTGCTTTCTCTTGCCAGGCAGCTCCATGTTCAGCACCCGTTTAGCAATGTGATCCTCCTCCCTCCTTTTCAAATGTCCATACCACCTTAGCCGTGTCTCTCTCAGCTTTCCTGCGATGTCACATNTAATCGAAGGATTTTAAATAATATTAATTCATCCTTCTTATTATGATTATTTCGGCGTTTCCCTTTTCAGGGGTCGCCACAGCGAATTGACTTCTTCCACTTGAGTCGGTCACGTGCGTCTTTCTCGGTCAAGCCAAGTTCCGTCATGTCATCTCCAACACAGTCTTTCCATTTCCTCCTTGGCCTTCCCTGCTTTCTCTTGCCAGGCAGCTCCATGTTCAGCACCCGTTTAGCAATGTGATCCTCCTCCCTCCTTTGCAAATGTCCATACCACCTTAGCCGTGTCTCTCTCAGCTTTCCTGCGATGTCACATATCCCGATGGTGCCTCTGATCCTAATAATATTAATTCGTCCAACACGTGAAAAACCAGAAAAATGTTTGACAATTTTTATGAAAATTGAGCTATTGTTTCTTTGAAGGATAAAACAACGTACTCCACTACCGTTTATACTGGTGTTCCAAACATCTACCTTGGTGCTGTTTACCAGGTACTGAAATATTTTCTGTTTTAGATGTAAGAGCTTTATCATGTCATGAGTCGTAAGCTTTTTATCATGACATTATAAAGCTCTTACATCTATGGTTTCCTCTAAGTCCATATAGTTCAGAATTTTCAAGATTTTCTGTTTTGTCTTATCTTATCTGATCTTCAGGGACGTCAACTACAACTCAAAAACAAATTCCACCCAGTAAGGTATTGGATGACATCGAATAGGTTTACTTTAGGACAAAATGTTTTTCTGTACCACGAGTAAGTTTCCTGACGTGTGCCCTGTGGACCCATCACGTTGACCGGTACTCTCCATGGGATTTATAGAAAAACATATAGCCTATCTGTTTGATGAAACAAAATGTCAGAAAATTTCACCTATCTATGTTTTATTGTCATGCTTACAGGCGGTATAGATCCTTTTTCTACACAGTGACTTTTTACCATGATTGGTGTATTACATGTTTCTAGCCTTGCCCAGAAGCAAGGTGTTCGAATCACCAAGTGATCACGGTTGAGATACTGTAAGAGACCAGTATTTGGAGCCACACAACAGAAAGGATTCTAATGTAACACGGTATGGCAAAAGGTTCAGGTGACAAAATAGCTGCAAAATTTAAAAAAACTCGCCATAGTTTGTCCTATGGTAGCCATCCCAACACTGTAAGAGCATTGATATCTGGTGACAGAAAACCAAATAAAAAATTGTTGAAATCTACGAAAACCTCAACTTTTCATGAAGGTTATCCACACCAACATTTTTATCTTTGATTATGTTTCTGGAGTTCTACATCGATGTGAGCTAGGTAAGTTGTGAAAGTCTGAGCATTCCGAATGGTGTGAGGAAAAAGAGTAAAATCGTCAGCGAAGTTTAGGTCGGTGATATACGATGCTGGTATACTTATACGATGCTGAGATATCAAAGCATTTCAAATAATCTACTCTAAAACTACAATAAATAGGAAAGCACTCAAAGCATCTCCTTGAACTACTCCAGTGTTGATTGGAAATGTTGTTTTCAATTTGTATGGATACATTGGATAACATTTGTAACCTCATTTCATTACTGAAATACAATTGACTGTGTTCCTAATTATCAGTCCAGTGCAACTCGCACAGTGCTATGATAAGACTATCATGATTTAAGCCAGGCTACATTTTGAAAACTAATCCTCTTATCTTCATGCAGTCGAAAAACCGGAAATACTGATTAAGAACAATTTTTTGCATAATACTTGTAGTGGTGACATTTTCTGCAACCATTCATTCATTCATTGAATTTTATATAGAGAACTAAGTCCTCTTCAGTCACATCGGTCACCAATTCATGTGAGAAAATTCAATCTAGCTGTTGAATAAATCCTTTTATGTTCATCATTGTCTTTCTCAATTAACTCAAGTCAATACAAACCCCAAATGTTAATCTTCTCCAGCAATTGTTTATGAAGAGAACCATTTCGAAGATAGGTTACATGAGCAATGTATTTTCTGTGTTGCTTTACACAGAACACCTTCACTCCTACAGCTTATGTTGCCTGCGCAAGCTTCTTGTTGCTTATATCTTGTTTAGTTCTTCCTAAGGAATACTATTATCGCTCTGGACCTTAAAACCATTTTGACATTTAAAACCCCTTTTATCGATCCTACATGCGTATTGACTCAAAATTTTACATCTCTCCGTATTCAAACTCCAGGCTTGAACCAAATATAACAAGTGACTACTTGCTCATACTTCTAAAAAGTTCATTCTTGCAGAGAGATGAATTTATTCATCAAGTGATACGTTTATCATCTCATTTAATTTAGCATGAGTACTGGAAATCTGTTGGGTCAAAAGGCTGGTAAGTTTGATTTCTCATTTGATAGACAGTGTTCAAGGTATTTGAACTGTCTCACATTTTCAGGAGGTTCATTTTGAAATTAATCAAGGTTTCTCTTTCCATGACCTCTTTCGTTTCATTGAGAGACACGAGTTCTTTTGTCAAAAGCTAATGTTTGTCCAAAATTTGAAAAGGTTTGATTAAAGACTTTAATAGTTATTCATAAGAGCTCACGAAATCATTTTAACCCGTCATTTCTGTTTTTCAACAATGTTTATCATAAAAAATGTAAATAGATATAAAGGAAGAGGAAGAAATTTAGTAGGAATGTGATACTGGAAAAGTAACATACATTTTCTTTAAACTATAATGTGTAGATTCCTCAAGCATCACCTTAAGTAGACGTTTTCATAAGGCTGCAACCAAAAATTAGCAAGATTTTGCAAGTATTCAAGGTAGTCAAGAAGAGTGTTCTTACTATATAAAATGAAAAAAATAAAAATCTTCTTGAAAAGAAGTAACCAGAGCAAATATAATGACAGAAAAGTAAAAAACAAACCGTAAGAAGTTAACAAACAACGGATAATTATAACAACAACAATAAATAATAATAATAAATATATAATGGTTATAGTTAGTTAAGAAAACAATCATTTCTGTTTTTTATCAACCAAGCATAATAAGTGGAGGGTATGCTCGGTATCCTCTTTTCTTTCAGAATTGATAGAAACAAACTTGACTTTATTATCTTAGTGCTTGGTCCAGTCGAGCGCCTGAGAAATAGGTATCAGTCAAAATGATCGTGACTTTAATTGTGATAATAAAGGTGAGAGTAAGCTAAATAGACCAACACAATGTCAAGATCTGTAAGTGACTTTAAAGATTTGTTCAAAAAACTGAGCTGAGATATGATACCCGGTGAAAACACCATTGTCAGGGTATGTTTTACAGCCGTCTAGTACAAGAACTAGAGTTTCTTACTGGACAAAATAGGGGCAATTGCAAGGTTGGCTAAGAATGCATTAAAAATTTTCTTTTGGATTCTTCAAGCAAATTGTTCAGATACCTAATAATGTAGTTGAAAGTGTTTGGGGGAAAGTTGCCCTACAAGCTAGAAAATAGGGGTTAATTCATTGACCAAAATGATTTGGTGTTACAATAACTGTCACATTGAACATTTATTCCCCTGGCGATACTATTCTGTAAATGTTTTATGTTTTTATTTTTCACAGTTATTAGAAAATTGCAAGTGTTTATTGGACACTGCGCAACTCTGGGCAAAGGAAGAATTAAACATAGATTAAAATTGACTTTTAAAAGATATAACAAGAGTAATAATAATTGTAATAGCCATCAGCAGCATTATTTCCAGCCGCAGAACTCGTCTTCTGAGATCTTGAAGTGCCAGGTTTTTATCTGAGGAACTAAGTCTCTCTGATGGAAGAAAGGAACTCTTTAGTTTTGGTTGACAATCCCCCAGAGTGGATGTCTTGATAAAAACACCGATGCTAGTGTCAACTCAATACTACCTCCTTTATGAGAGCAATGTGTAGTAGGTAATGCTTCCCGTCGCTTCCTTTGATACCATCACCACAGATTTTAGCTTGTTTGCATGCTGACGGCCTGTGTTTAAGCTATGGCTTCTGATTTTAATTTTAATTTCTTTACGACAATTTTAATCAAACTAATGTCCCCCAGTACGCGACAAATTTTCAATGGTTAGGATGTGTAAGGGATCTAGGGGCCCAAGACTAAGTCCATACTCTAGAGTGAGGACTCAAGATAAGAAAGTACTGGCTCTACATTGACAAGCCAAAACCTTTTATTTGGAATAGGTACTAAAATACGCTTGCTTTAGCCTTTGGAATGTCAGAGTTCTTCGTTCCAATTTTCTTTTGTAAAAGCTTTTCTTCATTCTAACTTACCTCATATTCTTGCACTTTGTAAGAAGAGTTAATGACAATATTAGCGATAGGGATTTTTAAGTCGACGGCTATTGATCTTTGTTTGGATTAGACTCTATAACTCATCCTTACGGTCTTGATATCTATGCTCGACATGATCTTCCAGGTTTTGGAGTAAAAGTATTTGAATATAAAGATGAGCCTTTCACGTGCTCCAGATTTCTCTTCCACAGGTCCCCTTTTTACATATTTTTCAAAAATCGCTGTGCCTCTTTTGATTCTTGCTCAGTTATTGAAATAGTATTGGATTGAAGTATTGAAGCATCACATTGCTAACATTTTTGTTTTTAGTAGTTTCAATGCTTATCAAATGACCTGGCTGATTCATTCTAATAGGACTGACAGACCTGAGGAGATTAATTATAACTTTGCTCTCGCCCATAAGCTCGTACAATACTCTCCAACAAAATTTCCTGATTCAGAAGCAAGAAAACCTTCACTGAGGTCAACTGAGGTCATTCAAAAGGACACTGAGTCCTTATCTCTCTCCAATATTCATGAAATATTTATAATCTTAACCCTGATGTGAATGCCTCCCCTCTTGAGGAATCTTTTTGGGGATTTCTTATATTCAAATCAAGCTATTGTCAAGTCTGATCCTAAAAGGGCTGGGTTGTTTTATTGTGCCCGAAAGTTACTTTACAACTGAGGCCATTTTGTATCTCTTAATGTACCATCCGCCTTTGCATGATGTACCGTTGCCGAATCAGGACAGGTCCTCCGTCTTCTTATCTTGATGTTCTTGATCGTGTTAAGAAGCGTGTTTGCAATTTGATAGGTTCAACTCTTGCTGCGGCTCTTAGCTTTTGTCTCATCCATGGAATATGGCTTGTCTCAGTCTTTTCTACATGTATTATCATGGGACGAGTTTTGAAGAGCTTTCCTTGTTGTTACCAGCTCAGTTTGTTGCATTTCGCATGACTCGTTTCTCTTAACGTGTTCATCTTCATGCAGTTATTGTCCCTTGCTGTAGTAAATCTTTTTGTGATTGCAGTTTTTACCTACAATTACTGTATTGCGGAATCCTCTAGGATCTGAGTGCTTTCCTGTATCATATGATTCAAATGGTTTTAAGTCTAAGGTTAACTCTTATGTCTTTGCTGAGCTTTCATTTTTATTCTTTCTGTCGTATCATTACAGTTCCATACACCTAGTGGAATTATGTCGTCTACGATTATTAAACATTAATTTGGATGAGTAGCACTTTTTATATAAGAGTTCAACCGTCGGCTAACTTTTTCTCTACCATACAGGTTCCCCTTTTTTCTGTGGCTTGGACTTGACAAGCAATTGTGTGGTACCTACAGAAGAAATGATTATAGTATTAGTTAAGTGTTTATGTTTACCTCAATATGGTCCGGCACAGCATGCTGATCAGCAACGAGAACAATAATCAGTGATTTATCCTTTAGAAGGGCGAAAAGAAGCGATATGCACACCCTTTAGATCTCTAAAGAAATTTTTTAATTTGTAGTATGTAACACTACTAAATATTCATAATTATCCTTTAAAAAGTATAGAAACCAATCTTTAAATGTTCAGCAGCAGCGTTATAAAACTATGGTAAAAGCAATAATAATGTTATCATAGAAATAAGTAAATTAACCTTGTGTCTACAAATTGTAAGAGTAAATTAGAAAAATCAAAAGAATTGTGAACAAAATCATGAAATCTTGAAAAGTTGGACTAACTTATGGAAATTACTTTGTTAGTAAAGATTGAGAGAGGCATATTTCAGGGCCTCTCTTGTTTGTAATGATATTCACCTGCTGAGCCATATATTAAGAAAAGCCAGTCCAGGTTACAAAGTTGCTAATTCTAAAGAAAAGATCAGAAAAAACATTTGTTTTTTATTGATTGAAACTTTAAAGTGTATAGCAAACAGAGAAAATTCTTGATTTTTTGATTCAAACAGTGCTTATCTCCTATAACAATATCAAAATGGAATCTGGTAGTGAAAAGTGCACCATACTAGTACTAAAAAGAGGAAAGGTTGTAAAATCAGAAGGACTAAAGTTGCTAGATAGTAGAAAGATGAGAATGAAGACTATAGATATCTCGGCACACTGTACGCAGATCAGAGTAAGCGAAAGGAAATAAAAAAGAAGGTTGGAAATGAGTAAAAGTGAAGAGTCTATTAGAAGCGAAACTAAATAGTCAAAATGTTATTTACACGACAAACACCTGGGCATTATCTTTGTTGAGATATTTTGCAGGATTTTAAGGCTGAACGAAGGAAGAGATTATTATTATTATTATTATTATTATTATGGTAAATATTTATACAGCATAACTATGCCAGTACTAAAATACTGTTATCACTTCGGTTCTGTAACAAAAAATATGAAAAATATGGTGGTTTAGGAAAAATAAAAAGTTAGTATCTATTTTATTTACATATAAAAATTTTTTTAATTTTTAATGCTCTTTAGCTTTAGCCTTAAAATACAAAGAGACCTTTCTAATCCTAAATCTATTGGTAACCTGTTATATAGCTTGGAACCTGCAAAAATGAACGATTTTTGATATATTTCTAATTTCTTAGGTGGAAGTCTCAAAATGAAGTTATTGTTTCGAGTGTTTTGAGTATGTTGAATAAGTTTGAAATAATTATCAAAATTATTGCACATTTCTTCGTTTAAACACCTTTTCACGTACATACAAGCTCTTTGGAACAGTCTCTGTTGAAAAGATTGGACATACGTGTTGTCAACTAGACTTTTATATCTATTTTCAAGTGATGCAAGCTTGTGTTTTTGCGTCTCCGTCATAGAGATATGAAGATTATCACAATACGTCATAAGCTGTACAATCATTGTCTCGAAGATCTTTTGAGTCGCTCTGGTCGTGGGTAAGTTAGGTAAGAAAACAATAAAACGATTCACAATGCACGTGGGGTAAACCATAAAAATTAATGTGGATAGGACATATATCCCAAGGAAAGAAGGTGGAAGAGGATTACTTATTGTGCAAGATATTGCAAACCTCGCAGTTATTGGAATTGAAAGATATGTATGCAATAGTAACAGAAGGTTAGTAAAAGCAACTGGAGTGGCAAATGAAAATAAAAGAGAAAGCGAAGTTGAGTGTAATTTGCGGCAAAAGAATGAAAGACATCAGGATTGGAATGAAAAACCCTAACATGGCCAGTTTTTAAGACAGGCAGAAATGAAGCAGGCAAGGTTAGATGGAACTGGCTTAGAAACGCAGAAATTAAAAGAGAAACGGTATCAATGATAATGGCAGCACAAGAACAAGCAACACGGATCAATATCATGAAAGCAAATATCGACAAAACACAAAAAGAAAGTAAATGCAGAAGGTGTGGACAGGTAGATGAGACGGTGAGCCATATCATTACTGAATGCAGTAAGTTGGCTCAAAAAGAGTACAAAGCTCGACATAATTGGGTTAGAAAGCTAATCCATTGAGACGTATGTCGTAAAAATGGGATTGTAGTAAAGACAAAGTGGTACTAACATCAACCAGAACCAGTACATGAAAATGAAAGATATATGATATTGTGGTATTTTAACATCCAAACTGACCATGTGATTGAAGCTAGAGGTCTTAACATGATTGTGATAGACAAAGAAACGAAATCCACTAAAATCATAGACTTTGCTCTTCCTTATGATACAAAATAAACTCCAAGAAGGTAGAAAAGATTGAGAAATATCAAGACCTTGCAAGAGGGATAAAGACGTTATGGGACATGAAGGTGATAGTCATCCCAATAGTCATAGGAACACCTGGAACAGCATCAAAGAACCTAAAGAAGAGATTGGAGGACATCCAAATAGAGACACGGGTTGTTGAGTTGTAGAAAATTGTGTTATTGCATTCTGCCAGGATTGTGAAAAAGGTTCTCGAGATTTGAAAAATCATGTTGATGCCAAAACCCGAGAACACATTACCACTGACATTTAGTGAGCAACAAATGTGTAATAATAATAATAATAATAATAATAATAATAATATACTAGAAAATGCCAAATCCAAACAAAAATATCTGAATACTGCCTGGATAGATTACAAAAAGGCTTGTGATAGTGTTACCCATTCCTGGATTCTACGTTGTCTACGAACTTTCAAAGTTTCGCCTGTACTAATTAACTTGCTTAGAAAATCTATGACGCTATGGGAAACTAATCTTACCTTCTCCAACTCTAATGGAATTTTGACTGCTTATGAAATGCGCATAAGGTGTGGAATTTTTCAGGGTGACTCTCTCTCTCCTCTTTTATTCTACATGGCACTTATACCTCTGTCTCAACTTTTGAATGATAAAGGATATTCATAAAAGATCGGTAATAAGAAGATAAATCATCAATTTTACATGGATGACCTGAAATTCTATGCCTATTATGACGATGAGCTGCAAGGACTGTTGAGGGTAGTAAAGGCATTTGGCGATGATTATGGTATGGAATTTTGTTTGGAAAAGTGTGCCAAAGCTACCTTTAAGCGTGAAAAGTTGGAAAGTACAGACAACGTTGTGTTAGATGATGAGTCAGTAATCAAGGAATCTGAATAGGAGGAAACATATAAGTACTTAGGTGTTAATGAAGGGGATTGCATACAGCATTCCAAGATGAAAGAAAAAATCAGAAAAGAATGTCTACGTAGAGTGAGATTAGTAGTGAAAACTGAGCTTAATTGTCAAAACAAAATTACTGCTATCAACTCTTTTGCAATACCAGTGTTAACTAACAGTTTTAACATCATTAATTGGAATCTTAGCGAATAAATTGAGAGTTCTCGAAACAAAAATTAGAAAAGAATTCACCTGCTACAGAATGCATCACCCTAAGTCCGATATTGATCGTCTTTACGTCCCCAGAAATAAAGGAGGTAGGGGCATGATACAAATTGAATAGTCATAGAAGACAACCACTATAGGTCTCTCTAAATATCTAGATAAAAGCGATGATTGGATGCTGCAACTAGTTAACGTACATGAAAATTTTAAAAAGTTACATCCAGTTCTTATAGAGTCAGCTAAATTTTCTCGACAGCTGGACAACAACCACCTACAGCCCACGGAAATAGCCAGGAAAACAAAGAAAGCCGCAAAAAACAATGATTTAAAACAATTGGAGTCTAGGTGGCAAGCAAATCCCCTCCATGGACAGTTCACAGCCTGAAGTAAAAACGCTGATGTAGACGAAACGGCGACCTATCAGTGGCTGAGGAGCTCCGGACTGAAAGGGGAAACGAAAGGCTTTGTTCTTGCCATTCAGGAACAAAGTCTTTTCAGGGGTAATTATCAGGCCAATGTGTTACACAATGGAGCAGACGAAAATGTAGATTCTGCAAGGAAAAGCTAGAAACAATTGACCACCTTTTCTCTGGTTGCTCTGTCTTGACACCCAATGAGTATAAAAACGGCCACGATAGGGTTGGTCAATATCTCCACTGGAAAATTCTCAATCACTTTACCATAGAAACTAAAAGCAACTGGTATGAACACCACCCAGAACCAGTCACAGAAGGGGAAAATGTCACTATTCTGTAGGGCTTTCCAGTCCAAACTGTTTGGACGATACAGGCAAAACGTCCAGACAATATTGTCGAAGACAAGAGCAATAACACCTATATGATATGAGTGTACCGTCCGATAAGAATGTTTCTGTTAAGGTGTTTGAGAAATTATCCAAGTACAAGGACCTGGAGATTAAGACTGAAAAGATGTGGCACCTGAAAACAAAGACCATCCCAATAGTAGTGGGTGCCCTAGGCCTAAAAAAACAAAAGCGTCTAAGAAGCTCTCACTTTTCCAAGACCTTCAAATAGAAGTTGAACGAATCTGAAAGTTGAAAACATCGATGGTCCCAGTAGTAGTTGGGGGCCTTAGAGGTGGTAAACAAGAATACCGGAAAACCTGTCCAGATGTTACCATGGAAACCACTGTTAACAGAAATCCGAAAAATTGTGCTGAATGGTACTGTCCACCTCCTAAAAAAAGCACTTTCGATAGGAACGTAAATATATACTACTCAAAAAAGTAATCTATGATGTATTTTTTGTATATTAATTTTACTTTTTACCAAATCTTTTTATTTGTTCTTTATAAATTACATCTATCAATTGATATTAAGACCAACCTTCTTTTACCCTCAAGTCTCTGTGCGAGACCCGGTGTAAGATTTTAAATAGCCAAAATTGAAGATGATAATAATAATAATAATAATAATAATATTATTATTATTATTATTAGTAGTAGTAGTAGTAGTAGTAATAATAATAATAATATAAGTAGTATCATTATCGAGTGGTTACACACCAGCTATTGATCATCATCATTATTATCACTATTATTATTGTGGTTTCGTTCCCGCTTCACAGGTCATGGCTGGTTTCCACGTTGTTGTCTGTTTGGAGCCCCCAAACTTAGACATACAACATTTTACGGCGAATTGTAGCCCATCCTAAGAGGAATCCATTTCCGCCATTTCCAGCTCATTGATCCATTGGTCCAGTGCATGCTTGGCTCCAAGAGCCCCTATCACCTTCTGTATAACATTGACGCGCGTTTCCCACTTTTTTTGTGACTTACATAGCCAGGTCCTGGTACTTCTCGATTATTATTATTTTCATTATCATCATCTTTTTTTCACACTTTGTGTCTGGCTGTTTTTATTGCCGAGTTCTATGCTGATAGGCAGGTCATAACAAATGAACATGGGCTACCAGAATTTTCTTTTTCAAAACTCCAGTACTTTTCACAAAATCCTGGCTGTTCCCAACAATGTAATCTTTTGAAGTACTCCTAAGTTGCAGTGAACCCAAAGCTTTTCAACCCTATTCTCAAATCCTTTGGTCAAAGATCTCAGAGCTCCAATAGCAACAGGGACGACTTCTACTTTCTTCACTTTTTTTATTTCTCTTTTTAGATCTTGATACTTTTCTACTTTTTTTCTGCTTCTCTGCCACTTTCGCATCCGCCGGTACTGTTATGTCAATGATTATTGCCGCGTGTTCCTTCTTTTCTACCAAGACTAAGTCTGGCCTTTTTGCCTCAATGACATTATTACACTGGATATTTCCATCCCACAACAACTTTACATCATCACTCTCCAAAGCTCCTTCAGGGACATACTCGTACCATTTCTCACTGTATTCCAGTCCTCTTTTCTTGCATATATCCCAATGGATCTTTCTCGCTACGTTATCGTGACGCTTCTTGTACTCCTTCTAAACTAACTTCTCGCATGCACTTACAATATGTTGGATACTTTCACCTGTTTGACCACACAATCGACACAGGGGGCTTCCAGCTGTTCTATGAATGTGATACTTCACATAATTTGTCCTTATGGATTGCTCTTGTGCTTCACAAATCAAGGCTTCTGTACCAACCTTCAAATCACACTTTGACAACCATTCCCAAGTCTTCTCCTTATCTACATCATCTGTCAGGTCTCTGACAAACTGCCCATGCATTCTCTTTTCATTCCATGTATCTTTCGCTTTGTTTTCATTTCTGGCCTTAAGATCTCTAAGCTCCTCCAGTTCACTTGCATTTACTTTCTCGAATTTGGCTACACCGTTCAAACGTTTCTCTTCAGATTTGGCCACGTACACTTTCAGACTACTCTTCTCTTCTTTGACACATCGTTCTATACTTATAAGACCTCTTCCCCCATCTTTTCTTTTCACATACAGCCTGTCAGCGTCACTCTTCGGATGGAAACCTCCATACAATGTCATTGTTTTCCTTGTTTGTCAGTCTAAATCTTCAAGCTCGTTTTCTTTCCATTGTATAATTCCCGCCACGTACCGGAATATAGTCACTACCCGTGTATTGATTGCCGAAACCTTATTTTTCCCGTTCAACTTTGATTTAGTAACAGTCTTACCCTTCTTTTGTATTCCTTTCCAATTGCATCTTTCATTTCAGCTTCTTTGATTTTATTAATTCTACAATAATTCTACAATACCTAGGTAAGTGTAACCTTCCTCTTTCATTGTTTGTCCACCAGCCAACTTAATTCCTTCATTTCTAACAATCTTTCCTCGTTTAAATGTCAAAATACCACACCTTTTCATCTCAAATACTGACGACGAACAATAGTGGCGATAGACTATCTCCCTGGAAAATTCTCCTCTTCACATAAACCTCTCCAAGATCTTCCCCGTTGGATGTCTGTGATACCTTCCACTGTTTCCTGACCCTTCCAAGAAAGCTCTTTACATTCTCAGCTATTCCAAACATCTGGATACCTTCTCTTATCCAACTATGCGGGACCAGATCATAGACTTTTTGGTAATTCTATCCAAGACATGGACGGATTCGTAAGCCTTTTCTTGCAATCTCTGAGTACGGTTCTGTCTATGAGCAGTTGCTCTTTGGTGTCCCTACTTCTTCGCCTATATACTTTCTGTTCATCTGATAATATATTGCTCTCTTCTAGATATTGGTACATTTCATCTGCTACAATACCCGTCAAAAGTTTCCACATCTATGGAAGACAGGTAATGGGTTGATTATATCAACCGCTGCGCCTTTCTGTGGATCTTTTTGACAATGCACTGTTCGATCATGTGTTGTCCATTGAAGGACCTCCTCTTCCGTTTACATACCATCAAGTTGGGATGCGATTCTCTCATGAAGAGCGGAGAGGTGTTTTAGCCAATATCCCTGCATTCCATCTGGTCCTGGCGCTTTCCAATTCGGAAGATTCCTACTTTGCCTTTTAACTTTCTCTGTGTTTATTTTCACCATGTCTTGTGCGTGTTTCATATCACGATCAATTTCGTTCTTTAACTCTTTTAGCCGTGTAACGGTTCTGTTGTTCTTCTTCTCTACACTTCAAACGTCACCCCAGAATTTTGTACATTCTTCTCCATTTGGTATCACATTTGAAAAATTTGAGCTTTTGTTAAGTTCTTCATAGAATTTCTTCTTCCAAATCAAACATTCTATTCTGCGAAACTGCTCAATTCTTTCTTCATATCTCTTCAAGTTTGTACTTTTTGCTACCATTCTTTGTTTTATTTCCTCTATGACAGTTTTCATTCCCTTTCTTTCCACTCGGTACTTCTCACTTAGCTGTTTCACGTTTTATGTATTCTTCGCACCAAATTGTTCTTTCAGTCCTCTCTCAAGCAAGTTTACATCTTTCCTTAATTTCTTTATATCACCTATTCTGTGCTTCCACCTTGGTTCATTTCTCTTCTGTTAAGCACCTCTTTGCATTCCAAATTTTTCTGCAACCCATACACTTCCAGCTGCAATCAAATTGTTCGTTTTTTTGATGGGCTTGCACTCAGGGTACTTCATTCCTTTATTTACTTTGTCTACTTGACTCTTTGGAGCTCTTCTGTCTAGTTTTTTAAACATGATTCCATCACTTTTCTTTCCTTCTACCACTATCTCTTTCTGTCTTCCAACAATCCCTTTTGTTTCTTTACTCGCTTTTATTCCTTCCTCATCGGCATCCACATTATTAGCAACTACCGCGTTTCTTGGTTCCTCCCTGTTTCCTGTTGCCCCAGCTCCTTCATCCACTTCATGCTCTATTCTTTCCTCGTCAACCCGCATTTCTTCTTCATTCTCTGCATTGTTTCCCAAATCTTTAGCGTCAGCAAGCCTTTTTATAGTCTGCAACTCAAGCTCTGACAACCATCTATTTTTCCTGACTGCTCTTGCCTGATCACATATGCGCTGCTCCGTTGATTCAAACACGCCTCTTTCTCTCCATTCTCTAATCAGACGTTTTCTGTACCCTCTGATAGGTTCCCCTTTTCATCATACGGATTACGTCTGTAGAAGCACTCCATTATGACTTTGTTAATTTCTTTACTTCACTTCATTCTAGCAGTAACAGGATGACAACCGGGTTCTCGCTGCTGTGCCGAGAAACACCTGCCGGGCGAGGGACCTGCACCTGAGGTTCCAGTCACATTGATGACGTTATTCTCGATAATTTGATTGGACATTTTATTCACATGAAGTTCAGTGACTTTTAGGTTACACAACCACCGGCATTGTTTGAGAGACCATCTCTAGGCCACTGCCAACCAAGATTCAAGAGCGCCTCGCCTGTCCGTTAAACATGGTTAATCCCCGTCGGCCGTTACCCCAATATTTCAATTCCCCGATATTTCCATACCATGCCTACGTCCTACCTCGTAACCCCGAGAAGGGGCCTTTACAGAATAGTACCTTAGAAGCTCCCCGTTCCAGGGTAACGGTGAAGCTGTTCGCAGCAGGACAGTGGATGGTTCCTACAGAGGCGCCTACAGTGCAATATTTTTAGCTGTTCTGTGGACCTTACGTTTGGCTGAATCCTGGTGCAACCAGGTAAACGGCAAGGTAACCCTCCTGAGTATCAGGAACTGTGAGCAAAGAAAGACCCTTGCAATTTCTACTTTGCTTATATTCTACTCCTGACAACACTATTCATGAATCAAAAACCNCCATGCCTACGTCCTACCTCGTAACCCCGAGAAGGGGCCTTTACAGAATAGTACCTTAGAAGCTCCCCGTTCCAGGGTAACGGTGAAGCTGTTCGCAGCAGGACAGTGGATGGTTCCTACAGAGGCGCCTACAGTGCAATATTTTTAGCTGTTCTGTGGACCTTACGTTTGGCTGAATCCTGGTGCAACCAGGTAAACGGCAAGGTAACCCTCCTGAGTATCAGGAACTGTGAGCAAAGAAAGACCCTTGCAATTTCTACTTTGCTTATATTCTACTCCTGACAACACTATTCATGAATCAAAAACCTAAAACCAACTCATACCACATCGCTCGTCGCGCGGGTGACCAAAGAGCGCATCGCACAGTTCGCAACCAGGCTGGCGATGTTAAGTATGCTACTGGAAGAATCAAAGAACCCAAAGAATGGATCTACAAAAAGAGTACAGGATTGGTACTTGAATGTTAGAAAGATGAAAGAAACTGGCAAATTGAACACAGTCTGTAATGAAATGAAAGAAAACAACATTCAAATCCTCGGATTGTCAGAAACCAATAGGAACAACAGAGGCAGTTTCCAAACAATCAACAATAACATAGTGCTTTTTGCTGGGAAAGAAAGTGGATACAGTTAGGGTTTTGGAACCATTCTCGCGAATGAAATCGCGAACACTATAATCGGTTACAACCCGGTGAATGACAGGATAATCACAGTACGGATAAAGCCGAAACCCCATAACATTAGTATAGTTCAATTCTACGCGCCTACATCCACAGCTACTGAAGAAGAGATTGATAATTTCTACAGTCAGCTACAAGAAGTCATCGACAAAATTCCGAATAGAGATATGAAGATACTGATGGGAGATGCAAATGCCAAAGTTGAGAAATCGACCACAAAGAGCGAAACACATGGAGAATTCGGACTGGGAGTCAGAAATGATAGAAGAAATGAACTGATTGACTTCTGTAAAACCAACAACCTTGTTATTACCAACACCTGTTTTCAACATCATCCAAGACGACTTTACACCTGGATATCACCGGACGGAGAAAGAAGAAATCAAATAGATTACATCATGATCAAAACTGGAAAGCTTGTGTAAAAAATGTTAAGACCGGTCCGGGAGCTGACTGCAACAGTGGCCACCAACGTCTTGTGGCGAAATGCAAAGTAAGACTTAAAAAGATACAAAAACCTCCACCACAGCGGAGGTTTGATACGACCTTGATTGACCATGAGTACACTGTTGAAGTAAAAAATAAATTTGAAGAATTGCTGAGGTATGAAGAAGAGCGAAGTTCAAATGAAATATGGGAAACAGGAAAGAAGATCATACTGAAAATTGCAAAGGAAAAACCCCCAAAAATTAAAAAACAAGGTTCTCACGGATTTCTAATGAAACGTTGAAAGCAGTAGTAAAAAGAAGGACAATCAAAGCAAGCGGTCTCACCAAACCTGAAGATAGGGCGGCATACAAAGAACAAAATGCAGTTTTGCAGAGAAGGGTGCGAAGAGACAAACACCAGGCAATTGATGAACAATGCAAACAATTAGAAGACATATCGGTCACCATCTCTACAAAAGACCTATACAATGCTGTCAAAAATTTGACAAGAAAGTTCAAACCAGCTACTGATGCTGTAAAAAGCGAGATTGGAGTAATGCTTACTGAAGGGCCACAAGTTAAAGAACGATGGAAGACATATTGTGAAAATCTTTACAAGAAATCAAACCTCGGACCAGTTGACCAGCACGCAAAGGTGGACCAAGAAGATGAACCCCTACCAACATATGCAGAAGTTAAAAAAGCAATTAGAGAGTTGAAGGCGGACAAATTTCCAGGAATAGATGATCTTCCAGCTGAACTTCTAGAGAAAGGGGGCAACAACGTCATCCAGTATTTCTACAAAATGTGCACAGCGATTTGGAAGCAAAAAGAATGGCCATCTGACTGGAAAACATCAATATTTGTCATACTTCCAAAAAAAAAGGTGACACATTTGAATGAAGCAACAACCGAACTACCGCCTTGATCAGTCACAGTAGTAAAATCATATTAAAACTCATAGCAAATCGGATGCAAAACAAATCAAGTGCAGAAATAGCAGAGGAACAGGCTGGTTTCAGACCAGGAAAAGAAACTGGAGACCAAATACTCAACCTAAAAATGATACTTGAGAAGAATCGAGAGGTGGGAACAGATGTTTATCTCTGTTTCATCGACTATAGAAAAGCTTTCGACACAATAGTACAAGAACTGCTCTGGAATGTGATGGCAGAAATGGGATTCCCCATACAAATAATTGATCTCATCAGAAACCTATACATCTCACAGAAAGCAACAAAAAGAACAACTCACGGAATGACAAACTTTTTGAAATTGGCCAAGGTGTTAGGCAAGGATGTATATTGTCACCTCACCTTTTTAATATATATGCCGAACAAGTAATGCGAGAAGCACTCGAGCATCACTCAGCAGGAATCAAAACTGGTGGAAGAACAGTCAACAACTTGAGATACGCTGACGATGTAGTTCTGATTGCAAGATCTATGCAAGAACTACAAGACTTAACCAACAAAGTAAAACCTGCCACCGAAGTAGCAGGGCCTCTTCCTCAACGTCAACAAAACAAAGGTAATGAAAGTAACACAGGCACTAAATAATGAAAACTTAATTGTGGATAATCAAAATGTTGAAAATTTGGGAAGTTTCAACTATCTGGGTGCAGTATTCACAAACAAAGTAGATGACACCAAAGAAGTAACACGACGTATTGCAATGGCAAAGACAGCAATGATTGCGCTAACCAATATCTGGAAAGACAGACCTATTTCACAACGCACAAAGAAACGACGTCTGAAAGCATTG
This sequence comes from Morbakka virulenta, assembly GCA_003991215.1. Classification (NCBI taxonomy): domain Eukaryota; kingdom Metazoa; phylum Cnidaria; class Cubozoa; order Carybdeida; family Carukiidae; genus Morbakka; species Morbakka virulenta. The sequence continues at coordinate 1,908,719 of RDPX01000129.1, read as the reverse complement.
ATATTCTCCATAGCAACATACGGAGCAGAATGTTGGGTATTGAAGAAAGCCGACAGGACGAAAATTGCTGCTTTTGAATTGTGGTGTTACCGTAGACTTCTTCGTATAAGTTGGGTTGACAAACGTACAAACGAATGGGTTCTGGAGAAGATTGGACATGCTGAAGACTGTTGGACAACATCAATGACAGGAAATTACGATTTTTGGGACATGTGGCCAGAACAGACGGCTTAACAAAAGATCTGTTCTTTGGCACAACCCCTGGAAAAAGAGGACGTGGTAGACCGAAAACAAGAATGTCAGACAACGTGAAGCACATTGCCGACATTAGCATGGTTGAGTTGCTTAGAATGTCGCAGAACCGGAATCAATGGCGACGATTCGTGAAGAGTGCCACTGCTGGCCAGTAATGACCATTCCGCTCAAGAGAGAGAGTTTTAGTTTGAAATAGTTTTGTTTTTCAGTTAAGTTGGATTCATATTTTTAGGGCTATATGTCGAGAAAATATCCTTCCATAATTGAACCTATGAAAGGAGAAAAAAAATCAGATGAAATAAAATAATATATAATGTAACAGAACAAGACAACAAAAAATGCAATTGAATAATACAGTTTGGTATGGAGTACGATATTAAAGTGCCTGGCCTGGTCATCATCATCATCATGGACGGAAGGCTCATGGTTGAGTCGCCGTGGCTTCTTTCGTCATGGCTTTCCACTTAACCCGGTCTTGTGCCGCCCTGTATGCCTGGATGACAGTTAGTCCAGATTCTTCTTTGATGTTGTCCATGTACCTTGTTCTTGGCCTGCCCTTTTTCCTAGACCCGCAGACCATGCCCATGATTAACGTTTTCTCCAGTGTCTCGCTCCTTAGCACGTGTCCCTGGCCTGGTCAGATGCACATAATGTTGACCTGCCTCTCTGTGTGTGTGTGTGTGTGTGTGTGTGTGTGTGTGTAAGCTGCTGGAGGTAGATTTGAAGACCACCCCAGTGAGTTCGATCCGGCCTCATGAAACGGGAAACAAACCTCCCCTCACCGCCAAAAGGCAGATCGGTTTGGAAAGAA
>RDPX01000129.1:1883079-1906093 GCA_003991215.1 Morbakka virulenta | reverse complement strand
CGCCAAAAGGCAGATCGGTTTGGAAAGAAACCAGAAATAAAAAACTTTCACTTACCACCAGGGGCGGCACAAGTTCAAAAAAAAATTCTCCAAATCTTCGACGAACCAGATTCGAAATCACATGAACGACGAGATCGATTTCTTCCATGGTACGGAAGAAACAGCTTGAAATGAAGGCTATTCGTTACCAACCAGTCAGGATAACCTAGCTAATCAGTATCCGGGCGTCACCACGTGGAGGTTGCCTTCTTGGACGCCCAATGTTGACCTCCCCTTTGGCAGCTGCTGTCATTGGTCACGCTTTATTAAACACAAACAAATTTAGACACTAGTTGAAAAATGGCGGGAATGCTACAACTTTTCAGTTTCTTTTATTTGGTGTTTGCAGCTCTCGCGCAGTATTTGTCTTCAGTGTAGGCTACAAATGGATGACGAAGTCTTGGAAAACGAATTGTATACTACTCATCATTTTGGACTGACTTCAACTGGATTTGTGACACACTGTGAGTTATCTTTCATGTTTATTTTTATATCGTGTTTTGGGTACGTTCCTGGTTACAGATTGTGGATGAAAGTGCTTTAAGGAGCTTAACAGCCTGACCTGTTTTTATTCAGCATTTGTCATGAAAAGTATGTGATAGTTCTAGCTTTGCTACTTTAGAAACAGTAAACCACAGTTTAGAAAACTGAAGCAAAGAATACGCATTATATGCTCAAAAAATGTTTTTATAATGATGACAGACCACGGCCAATTCTCTGACCTGATAAAATCGGTCCCACAACTAAAATCCAAGAATTAGCCACTTTAGTTAATAATAATGTATTATTTATACTTGTATAGAATAATAAACAGTAAATCAAACAATATTTTGGGTTCACACATTATAAATATATATTTTTATCGTTTTGTATTGTGGAACTTTCAACCTCATCTGCGATAGTACATAGCACAACGAAAGGTTTTCCAGTTCAAAACATGGTGTAACCGACTTCATCTGGCTTAAATTTTGCTTATTAAACTATATCATGTAAAGTTTGATTTCATTTGACTTTTCTCAGAGTTCATGGTAGTGCCTTCATGTTAAAAAATCAGTCTCACAGAAAACGTATATATTGGCGATACCCCATTTTAACCAATTTAGTATTAGCAACTGGATCAGACCCAATGTTATTTACCTTATATCACAATTCTTCCTCTTTTTAGAAATAAAACTTGTAAGATGAGAAGATATTTCTTAATAATACCCATTGTAATTATCCTTATATTTTTTATGGTTAAAGAATCAAGGCATAAACCCCTTATGTTTATAAAACTATGAAAAAAAATCAGAAAAAAAGATTGGATCAAGAGATAAGAGGTGGTCTTAGGCTCAAGATCGTTCAAGTCAAAAACCATAGAAAACAAACCGTCATAGTGACTGATACGTTACATGTGCCCCATAGATACAACTATGAACGCCTTAATCATTTGATAAAATGATTTTGGAGTTCATAGAAAAGCTAGTATATTGAAGGATGTAGTAATGAACCACAGCTGCCATGCAGCTACTATATGCGTAGGAGGTTTTCATTAAAAGATAAAGGAACCAAAAGGGGATTGGCTAAGATTACATTTTGAAATATTGTTTTGATTTGAAAACAAGTTGTTCAGACACCTGATAGTGAAGTTTGAAATGTTTTAGGTAATGTTCCCCAGCAATGTAGCCCATTGAGCAATTCTTACGTTTTTATGTTTAATATAGATTTTATTGTACACTGTAGTTCAAGTACAAGTGTATGTGGTGATGCTGGGTCTGAGTGCTTACTAGTTCTTTTGTTGATAGCTGGTGATAGCTGTCTGGAAAATGAAACTGGCTTGCTTATATGCTCAGCTGTTCTCAGTTACTGGAGTGTTCTACAAGTAAACGTATTGAATATTCTGGAAGATACTAGAGTGTGTGTGAACATAGGGAATATACTAGAATGAACTACGTTGGTAGTTTTTACAAATTAACTTAAACTTTTGCTGAACAACTGTTATCATATTATAACATGCTCTTTTTTTAACTAACTTAAGTTATGAAGTTACTAATTATAAATAAAGTCTGGGTGTTGAGTAGGTTTCCTGCCCTGTTGATCTCTTTGGCAACTTGGCTGCAGTGGGCTCTGTGCAATTCTTAGGCATCCTCTATGGAGTTTCAGTAACTCCTGGATTATCCTCTGTTGAAGCCATTGGTGGTGTTAAAGGTGTTGATAGTGGTGCTCTGTTAAGTTTATGGTCTCCAACCTCAATTTCCATTTCTGATCTTTCTCTTTCAGTTATGTGAGGTCTTCTTATAGTTGATCTTGGCTTTAAAACTTTGATGTTCCTGCATAGTCTGCTTTTCTTTTCTGTGATTATTCAGTAGGATCCTGGATGTAGCTCTCCAGAGTCTTATCAATCCACTTTTCTATTCTGAGAAACCATCTTCAATGTACCAAATACTTCTGAGTCATCCTCTGTGACCTGAGCAGTGCATCTATCTGTCAGTTTCAGGTTCTGTTCATTCGGTGAAGCTAGTCCAAGATATAAATTGCTTAGTCTGGTATTGAGTATTCTGGTGAAGAAAAAGTCTGCTGGAAATGGTAAATCAGCTGCAACTGGAGTGTCATGGTATGACAAAATTGCATGTGTAATGTCCACATTTGTATCACACATGTTGTATATCTGCAGAACTGTCTGTTAGCTCATTTTATTGGTCCATTACTGTGATGGAATTGTGGACTTGTGGTGTCATGGTGCATGCCCATCTTCTGACAGAAATTTCTGAACTTCTTGGATTTGAAGTATGGACCATTATCTATAATCAGGCTTTGGTAGACCAAATCTTCTGGCATTATCATTGAGTTTATCCTTAAGTACTATTGTTGTCTGTGAGCTCAGATCCACCATTAGGTGCCCTTGCTAGTAGCTGACACAGGTTCACCCATAAAATCCATGATATCTGGACATACTTCTTGTGGACACTTGATGGTGAGGAACTCCTGGTTACTCTTTACTGTGGATCTGGCAATGTTTGCATCCTTGGATCGTACCCTCTGTACCATTCTTCATATTTGGCCAATACACTGTTGTCCGGGCTTATTGTGGAGTGCTTCCAAGGCCTTGATACCAATTGTGGAGTCTCTTCAGAGCTCCTGTCAAAGGGTGTTTTGGACAATGATGCAATTGCCCTTCAAAATGAGACCATCACTTATGAGTAACTCATCATGGAAGCACCAATATGATTTGAGTTTGTCTTCCTGGTCCTGCATACTCTGGCCATCCTCCCATGATTAGGTTGATGAGCATTCTGAGGGATGGGTCACTCTATGTTTCATGAAGCATGTTTTTTGTATCTGTATGACTTTTGCAATGGTCACATTGAACCTGGGATGACATTTTGACATCCTGTTGTGAGAAACCTTAATACCTTATCTGTGATTGGTACTTCCTCAGGACCAACATATCTGACCTTGATGTCATAAGTTCCAAGGTAAAGAAGCATTCGCTGTAGCCTGGTTTCTGCAAGGTTCATTCCAGTGATCTGTGTGGACTGTGACTTCGCTACCAACTATGTACACATGCAATTTTACATATGTAAAAAGAAGTACAGCTAGACGTTCAGCTTCAATCCTGGGTAGTTTGACTCATCTGGTATCAAACATTTGCTCATGAAGTGTTCAGGACATCCATACTACATCATCACTGCCTATTGTCTTTTAAGAGAGGCATCAGTTTCTATGATAACAGGCAACTTTGAGTCATAGTAAGTGAGCTGTGTTGCATCAGTGATTGCTCTTTCAAATTCTTTCTGCATGTCACCTGTCTAAATGTACCTAACATTACTTTTGAGTAGTCCTTCTCATCAGGTATTTCTCCTGTGTGGGATTATTCACAAAAGCATTCATGAAATTCACAGATCCCAGGAAGCCCTGTACCTTCTGTTTATTTTCTGGTGCTGCCATCAGTAGGATTGATTGTACCCTCCTTGGGCATGGCTTGGGTCCTGCTGAAATGATGATCCTGCCAAAGTACTTGATCTACTGCTTTCCAATGATGCAACTGTCTGGATTAAATTTTATTCTGACTTGCTGTGCTCATTTTACTGTTTGGAGTAAAGAGATATCATGTTTCAAGGTTGATCCTTGTACCTTGACATGACCAGTACATGGGAATGTCCCTCCAGAGCTTTGCCCATCTTGACTTGGAAGATCTCAGCATGTACATATATGTATGTCTCTGCATATATATATAGCTTTCGATTCGGTTATCCGTATTAAAGTGCTCAATACATAAATGCATTTCCTGAAGAGTGAATAAAATCACGAAACAGGCTTGTCGAAATGGACTGTGTAGTTTTTTGATTCTTTCCAACTTATCATATCTTATATATATATATATATATATATATATGTGTGTGTGTGTGTGAATGTATGATCAACAAAAAAGCTAAATATCATATCTAAGACATTGCCATTGAGCCACAAATGGAAGTCCTAATCATTGGTTTTGATCTCACCTTGAATACCTATCATTTGGCAAATCAATATGTGTTGATTAGATTGAATTTCACCACAACACCAAAAGGGGTTTGCCTTTAGACCAATTCTGTGCATGAAATTGGTGTATTATGGTGATTTAAGAGCACCCATTGTTCATGGTTCAGGTCATGTCCTGGAGGTTTCACTGTAGGTTCAGGAATAAATTGGGAAAGCTGTTTTTCTGTATTACTCCATCGCTGTTTCTACACATCAGTAGCCCAAGGTTTGATAGGTGGTGTATTGTTTATGGTGGAAGCTAAAAGGTGCAAAAGTGGAACTCTGCTCTTCAACCTGTTGTTTGTAAGTGGATATCTGACCAAGTTTTCAAGAATGTGCCCTTCCTCTGATAGCACATGATTATGTAATTTCAATATCATTTTATCTCTTCTTCAGTCAGCAGGTTCAATACTACAAAGAATGGGAAGAACATCAGTTGGGGTCAATTTTATACAACCACTCACTAGTCTCAAGCATTCATTAAGTGCAACATCAACTTTATTTCAGTAATGGCTTTGGCTTCAAACAGGAGAACAATATTCAGAAGCAGAGTAACACAAGGCCAAAGCAGATTCTCAGTCGAACCATCTGGTCCAGCTATCCTTCAATTAAGTATAGAACCAAACTGTAAAGTCATTCAAAAAATTGGCATTGACAATTCAATTTCCATTATTCTACTACAAGAGACACACACACCACCAATGATGATAAAATTAAGATATATGGCTTCTCACTCATTCATTCAATCAAACACTCTAAGCATGGAATTCCCACTCTTGTACATAACGACCTTATGTTAAAATTGGCCACAGTAATGCCGATAGTGCATTTGAATGACTAACCATCTTGATCAATCGAGAAATTACAATAAGAAACTATTACAAACCACCTAATTCTCTGTTTGAACTACCACCCCATTATGATCATCAAGCAATATATTCAGGTGATTTCAGCTGTCATAATACTACTTGGGGCTATTCTAGAAATAATCCAGATTGGGATTGTCTTTATTATTGGTCCAGCACATTCAATATTAAGTTGCTTTTCAATCATAATCAACCAAAGACATTTCATTCTGGTGCATGGGACACCTGAACGAATCCAGATATTACTTTCTTCACACATGATGTCAACAGCTCTCTGCCTCATCCTGTACACACTGTTTTGGGTAACTTTCCAAAATCTCAGCATCGACCTACAATCATCCATCACCCAGCCTTGATCGAATACACACCAACATCGTCACTACCTAGATGGAATTTCAACAAAGCCGACTGGGATAGATTTAAGAATGCAACTAGAAATATGTGTGACGATCTTCCATCTTTAGAATCTGATTTAAATTTGTGTTACACAGCATTCCAGAAGAAACTCTTGAAAATAGCTAAAGATACAATTCCAAGAGGTTTTCGAAAGAACTACATTCCTAAATNATCCAGATATTACTTTCTTCACACATGCTGTCAACAGCTCTCTGCCTCATCCAGTACACACTGTTTTGGGCAATTTTCCAAAATCTCAACATCAACCTACAATCATCCATCACCTGGCCTTGATTGAATACATGCCAACATCTTCACTACCTTGATCGAATTTCGACAAAGCTGACTGAGATAGAGTTGAGAATGCAACTAGAAATATGTGTGACAATCTTCCATCTTTAGAATCTGATTTAAATTTGTGTTATACAGCATTCCAGAAGAAAATACCTAAAGATACAATTCCAAGAGGCTTTTGAAAGAGCTACATTCCTAAATGGGATACCAGATGCAACAAACTTGCTTCTCAGCATGAAAAACTCAGTCTCTTGATGAAAAGTTGTCTTCAGCAAACCATGTTATTGAACATCTTAATACTAAACAGAAAGAACAATGGACTAACTACCTCTGTTGAGGGTATCAGTATGAAACAGTCCAGTCGAAAAGTGATGGGTGCATAAAAAGTGCAGTGGAATATAAGGAAGGTTGTCAGAAAACTCCCCTTTTAACTGCAAAAGGTGTGTGAGTGGAGATCTATGTGCCAATCTTTAGATTCCAAATATGCATCTTGATGGTGAAGAAATTGAAGCAATGGAGACATTCTGTTACCTTGGTGGGACCATAAATGCCAGTGGAGGGGTGGATGCAAGTGTGAGTGCAAGGGTGAGGAGTGGATGAAGTAAATTCTGTGAACTATTGCCAATGCTAACCAGTAGAGTTCTATTTTTTCCAACCAAGAATAGAGTCTGCCAGGCATGTGTATGGAGTATTAAGATCTATGGGACCAAAACATGGCTAGTGAAAGCTGAAGGTCTGAGTTGCATGGATAGAAATGACATGAGATTGATTCAGTGGATGTGTAATGTAACCTTGAAGGAAAGGCTAAAGCTAGCTCCATGGATCTCAGAAAAAGATTAAAGTTGGATAGCATCAATGAGTGCATGCAGAAAAGACAGCTTCTTGGTTTGGTCATGTGGAGAGAAAGGATGATGATGATTGGGTGAAGAAGTGCATATCAATGACAGTGAAAGGTACTGTTGTGAAAGGGAGGCCAAAGAAAACATGGCACAAAGTAACCAAATCAGATTTGAACCAGAAAGATGTCATCAAAGATCTAGTAAAGAACAGACTTGCCTGAAAGTCCATGTTATTAAACCGTCCAACACATGCCAGCATGTAAAATGGATGTAAAACCAAATATGATGGTGATCAGATTAAAAGCTTCATTAGATCAAAATACCAATGAGTTGTTTTTGTAAGTTTATAACTTTTTTCAATAAGTTTAAGTGAGTTGGGTTTTTTTGTGATGTCATCTCTAAAAACAATTTTTAAATCATTAATTGAAACAGAGATGCATTCAATAAATGATTAAGAATTTTTCTGTCTAATTTTCAGTGGAGGTTCTAGTATTAATTTTTTTAATCGTGCTTAACTGAATTTTATTCAATAGGGATATTTTTCCTATTAACATTGTTCTTTCTATGTAGTGTATGATACATTAGAAGAATGCATTCATAAAGGATTAGAGGATCTTGAACACAGGATACTCTGTGAGGTATGAAACAGCCCATTGTATTTGCCTTTTCTTTCATGCCCATTTTTCCTATTATCTAGGTTAAACGGTTGCTCTTCTTAAGAGACTTCATTGGAGCAGTTAGGAATGTTATGAACTGATACCCTTCCTTATGTTTACCACTGGCTTTTTTGTCGATTCCAAACCTTTTTCTGGTCAGTTAATTGAACATAAAACTTCCTTTTTACAATGGAACCATACAAGACTTAAAACACTGCTCCCTATTTTGTATGGATTTTTTTAGGACGTTGGATATATACCAGCAAGTAGAATGGCAATTGGTAATTCATACAGTGATGTTGTCAAGTAAAATTCACTTTTACAGCCAACAAAATTATCCGCAGACAGATTTAAAACAAATCTGATACATTTACTTATTTTCGTCTCCATACCCTACTCAACATTTGTTGAGTGGGGTATGGAAACCAAAACAAAAATGAATGTAGAAAAACCGAATTAGAAATTACCTTGCATATTGAAAATAACGTAATACATGTATATGTGTGTTCTCAATCTGCAGACAGTACTGTTTCGCCTTTTGTGGGCTCATCAGTGCAGCACAGAGCTTCTGAGAAACAACTCTCTGGCCATGTTGCCGGAGCAAACACAGGTTAAAGAGTTATTGTGGGATCCTGCCAGAGTGCTCAAACCACGCATGNAACAAATCTGATACATTTACTTATTTTCGTCTCCATACCCTACTCAACATTTGTTGAGTGGGGTATGGAAACCAAAACAAAAATGAATGTAGAAAAACCGAATTAGAAATTACCTTGCATATTGAAAATAACGTAATACATGTATATGTGTGTTCTCAATCTGCAGACAGTACTGTTTCGCCTTTTGTGGGCTCATCAGTGCAGCACAGAGCTTCTGAGAAACAACTCTCTGGCCATGTTGCCGGAGCAAACACAGGTTAAAGAGCTATTGTGGGATCCTGCCAGAGTTCGCAAACTACGCATGCGCAGTGAGCATTGCATTACGCTAACAACAGGTTCCCAACTCAGATAGAGTGCTCAACCAAACTTTCGTAAGGGAGCGTTATATATATATGTATATATATATATATACATATATACTCAAGCTACATACAGTACTGTTTCGCCCTTTGTGGGTTCATCAGTGCAGCACAGAGTTTCTGAGACATAACTCTCAGGCCATGTTGCCGGAGCAAGCACAGCTTAAGAAGTATATATATATATATATATATATATCCATAGTTGTAATGCAGTCTATCCACCATATTTGTTTATGTACTCGTAGCTTAGTAACTTGGAACAGACATTAGGATATAAAGAAAGATAATGGAAGACACGTAAAGTAGACTTGTTCGTTTTCTATTGAATTGTGAGCTAACATTAGACAATACTATACAACATGTAACAAAATAAGACAACTGTCTATTTGATTGTAAACTTGTATAGAATGAGGTGAAATGCCCTTGTAACACACTAAATAATAGTCCCGTTGCCCTTGTTAAAAATGCTACTTAGTTCTTCTAATTTAAGGTGACCAGATTTTTCGGATGAAGAAAAAGGACGCCTGGAGTTTCGTAGAAAGAAATGATTGTTTATAATTTTAGTCAACAGAATTCTATTGCAATACAAGTCTGCATGTACATTGCACCTGATATGAAGAATCCAATAGTTAAGTGATATACTGCCCTCTCTTAGTAGTAATATATACTTTGCAAACAGTCAATTATTTATGAATCATAAGCAGTTTCCGAAAATTACTCAACTGTTACTGACCACTCAGAGATCGTATTTTTCGGAGGAGTGTATCTGCTTCAGTTTTGGAGTTTTCAGCAACATGGCGTGGAAGTCTGTGCAGGAGACTCCTCGATTGTTGTACTTCACTGTGGGCACAGACTTGATGTTCTCAATGCTGAATTGCTTGTCTGGCGTCCATATGTCATTCATTATCGAGAACACACGCTCGACAGGAGCAGTCGTTCAGGGCAAAGCAAGGAAGAACTGGATTGTCTTTAGCAGTTCGGAGTGGGGAATGCTCTCTCCAGTGAAGTGCGAGAGCACATCAACCCACTTTGCAGCGGGTTTCACACCCCTTTCCCTCCATTGACTCAGTTTATCGTCAGTCAGGAATATACGAAGACGTCTAATCTCATCAAAGAGCTTGTTATCGTCGACCATGAGAGACCACGATGAATCAGCAACTTCGAGAGAGTTCTGCACATCGTCCCATATTGGTGGGCAGTTCAATGGTATCCTTTGGAAGCGCTCGAAGGGCCGATAATGCTCACACCACTTATCCATATAGGCCACACAGGAGGAATAAAAGGCATTGCATACATCCTTGAACTCATCAAAGTCTCCTAGCCGCTTGCGGATTGCCATCGGGCAATAACCGGTGTCCCTTTTCTCCTCCAAAGATTGACGCATGTCTTTGACAATTCCCGCCGCTTCCACTAGACTAACCTCGTCACCTTCCAAACTCTGGATTGCCGAGTGGAAAGATGAGGCTTGAGCATGGACAAAGAAAAGTTGTCACAGTTCAGCTGCATCATTTTCGAAAAAGTCTTTGAGAACTTTTGGGCAACTTGAAAGCTCGCTGAAGAGGGCTTTGAGCGGCTCATAGAGCTGTAGCAGCCTCTCTAATGCGGGAAGCAACGACAGCCATCTCGTATTGTAGTACCCAAGCAGCTTTTTGTACTCGACGTTTGAGAAATCACAGAACTCTTGAAGCTTACTCACACGAACTGTGTAGTGGTTGAAATATCCGAAAACTTTAATTAAGACAAGTTCGAGATCGACAGGTAGAACATCACAGGCGTGCTTGATACAGTTGTTCAAAATGTGAGCACCACATCCAGCCCCTATTAAAGGTTTTGCCAATTGCTCTTGAAGCTTTGTGTTGTCCTTTTCTCTCGGCACCACCAAAATTGGTGTTAGTGTTATCCGCGCTCACACAGACAACTTTCTCGGACAGACTAGCGTCAGATAACGTTTGGTGAATATAGTTGCTGAGAAGATCAGAAGTTTCGCCTGGAAGGTTTTGCACTTCTAAGATCTTCACACGAACACCTACATCGGGCTCAAAATATCGAATGAGGATATGAACGACTTTTATGGCTCCATGATTAGAAGCGTCAAAGCAAACTGAACCGAAAGCAATTTTGGAGAGGTCATTTTTCAGTGCCTCCATGAAAAAGGGAGCGAACACATTACAAACAATCGCATGCGTTTTCCTTCTTCAATATGAAAACTTTGAATCGCATGCTTTCTGTATTATCCTGGAGGTACAGTCCATTGATCTGAACGACTGTCTGTGATTCACTGCATGGTATGCAAAAGTTCCTTCCAGTGCAGAAACTTTGCTCTCTTCTCCTCCGAAGGCCTTTCGAGTGAAGAACGAGGAAACTGGCTGAGCTGTTTTATCAAAAGCTCGCTTGTGTTTGTCAAATTTGAGATGCTGTATGATAGCAGATCGACCCATTTGAAGCAACATTTATTGTGCCGCGACACACTGTACAAAATGCTTCGTAATCCGATTCGCACTTATTGAGAAAAGGAAATTCCTTCTTTAAAGCATCTGTAAATGCAAATTTCCTTTTTTTTGGACATGATGAAAGTAACCGACCAAGTATAATTTTCACCTACGATATATTACACAAGATCTCAGGAGATATGCAAGATAACCACGCTCAGGAGGAAAGCAACTCGTTTTACGCCACGAGTTTTCAACTGTCTTATCAAGTTATCACACAATTTATCAAATGCAAGTTACAAACTTTGACATAGTCATACTGGGCGAGCTAAAAACTCCTGCAACCGATGATAGCAATTTCGGTTATACTAACTAAGGTATCCATCTGTCCGTCATTCTTCTACTACATGTACCTCAAGAGATTTCACCCGTCCAGAAGTATTGATGAATTACGGTATAGTTTATTGTTTCAATGACTGTTGAGGGTATCGTTTCTCATGTGGNTACACAAGATCTCAGGAGATATCCAAGATAACCACGCTCAGGAGGAAAGCAACTCGTTTTACGCCACGAGTTTTCAACTGTCTTATCAAGTTATCACACAATTTATCAAATGCAAGTTACAAACTTTGACATAGTCATACTGGGCGAGCTAGAAACTCCTGCAACCGATGATAGCAATTTCGGTTATACTAACTAAGGTATCCATCTGTCCGTCATTCTTCTACTACATGTACCTCAAGAGATTTCACCCGTCCAGAAGTATTGATGAATTACGGTATAGTTTATTGTTTCAATGACTGTTGAGGGTATCGTTTCTCATGTGGTATGCAAATGCTTAATGAGACTTACTGTGATATTCGCCCAGCACTAATTTGCCTCTCGCACCACGGTGTTACAGCCTGTTAAACTCACAGACTTTACGTATCACTGCGTCATGACTCATCAGTGTCTCATCAGTAAGCCATTAGCCCATCAGTGCCATCACTCAACACGAGTCATCACTACACCCCGTCGTAACCGACATAATGGTCTGTTGAAGGCATTTCTGGGCATGTGCATCGACTGTGTAGGTGTCCTTTATACTAAAGAGCTGTCCCTTATTTCTGCTTTCGAATAATGATTAAATGAAAAAAAAGGACAGGAAAAAAAGAAAAGGACACGGATCCAAAACAAAGGACAGTCCTTTGAAAAAAAGGACGTCTGGTCACCTTATGAATCTAATTCACTATGGCCAAATAGCCTTTTGAGCCAGCAGTCAGCGGTCTTTTTTGGCCACCAGGCCGCAGTGGCCTGGAGTTCCGATTACTGCTCAACACCCCAAGGGAAAATAGGGATATGATATCTGTAGTGTGTTGAGTATGTAATATAAACAGTCGTTGGTGCAATATGTAATGATAGAAAAACCGTTGGCAACCCTGCTGTTTACTTTTTTATTTACTGGAAAATGAAATTATAATTTGAGCATAAAATTGCAGCAAAAGTCAATTAAAGAGTAAAAAAGACAGAGATTATCTTCCTAGATCTCCACTATTGACTATCAATTTTGAAACTAATGATTTACAATTTGATTCCTCTATATATATGTACAGCTTATTGCGTCGCATTACATCATTGTATATTTGCATTGTACTCATAAAATGAAGTTGTGCTTGGGGCTAACTAATGCTAAGCCACTATGTCTTATACTTTACACAATGCACCGTCACCCATACTGTAAAAGATGATATATATCGTGTTTCTTGTTAAAGAACAGTATTGTTTAAATCTTAGTAAAGGACAATAGAAGTATTTACAAAGCACACGTATTTTAGAAGCCATGCGCACGCCGTTTAATTGCTTTAAATTTTGACTAATACACATGTTATTTTCATCGATTAACAGTGTAAGTAGAGGTAACGTTTATTAAGCATTCGAAGCGCCTTGTTAAGGTTAGCGTCATTCAATAATATTTAATGCTTCAATCTTCGAAAGCTTAATTGCTCTGTTCTACATGGATAAGTTTTTCGACCAGAACAATTTGATGTTGTTAATTGTTTTTGCTGTTACTTGTTTTATTTCATACATTATTACGACCCAGCAAACTGTGAACAAACGCGATGCCCTAGTTAACTCCGTTTTACCTGGTGTGTTTGAATCTCTGAATGCAATGATTATGAATTAGCAATGCAAGTACTTGAATCGATGTTTGTCGTACAATCGAATTTAATATTTGCTATACACTTGTTAGTGACACGACGACAGTAAACTGTTGAGATTCACTCCAGAGGGTTATTTAAACGCTTTGAAACTAATTGCCCAAGGAGTATCAGTTCAAAACAGTAACAGGAGAAATCTATAAACAGGAAACGATAGGTTATGCATTTTTAATGGAATTTATTCACAGAAAAACGTCAACGTCTTTTAGAAACACACGTTGACACTCGAGTTGGTTCTTACACAAGGACGCTCATTGAAAATGGCACAGAAATCAACGGATTAGTACAGTACTTTTTCAATGATAAATGCTACAAGTATTGATGATCGACCATCTGACCATTTTAAACGTTATTACTGCTTAACATACTTCTTTCTTTTGTGGAGGCCCACGTCATTACCTTCAGTTTTGCCCTGCTAAGGTTGCAATCTGTCGTAACTGTGAGAAACCCGGACACTTTCCTCAAGAATGTCAGTTTAAATGCAAAAAGTTAACTTTAAAAGTGGCTTCCGCTTCTATCCATCCTACGTTAGCGTCAGTAATTGCGAAATCGAAAGCGTCTCCAAGTCTACAGAAAATGATAATTAATGCATATGTTAATAAAAACCAAGTAAATGCTCTAATTGACACAGGAAGCTTTAACAGATTCATTTGTAAAAGGCTTGTATAAGAATTCTATTTGAATTATATTCCTACTCAATGTTGCGTATGTGTGAGTGAATCCTCAGTAACAGTCGAAGTTCTTGAAGTCGTTGTAGACTTACTAATCGATGGTTCGATTTATGGTCAGACAAAATCTTCATTTCTAGAAAACCTGTCCTCTGACATAATAATTGGACATGACATTTTGAGCCAACGCTAAAAATTAACTGCAAGCTTTGGTGGAAACAAGTCTCCCCCTTCTGTTTGTGGGATATCAAGTATGAACGTGTAGCCCCCGTCTCAATTTTAAGCATAAAAGCAAACTGAAAACCTATTCCTGTCAAGCCCCTTCGATACAGTCATTCTGACTGTATCGAAGGGGCTTGACGCTATTGCAGCTGCTATTAATCAAGAGTGTAGACCAGTTTCCTTCTTTTCGCTTAGTCTCATTCATAACGAACTTAGCCATTCATCAGTAGAGAAAGAAGCATACGCTATTGTCGAATTCATTCGTCACTGGAGTTACTATCTGACCGTAAAATATTTCTTCTTAATTGGTGAATAGAATTCTGTGTGATTTTTGTTGGATAAAACAAGATAGAGCAAAGTTAAAAGTGATAAGGGTAACAGATGGCGTATTCAGTCGGGTTGTTACAATTTCACCATCAAATACGTAGATAATGTCTCTGCTGATTCCTTCATTCCTTTGTTTTGTACAGCTATTAGCACTGAAAATGCTTAAAGTTGGACGACTCCTTATGCCACCCGTAAGTAACTTGATTCCATCATTTTCTGAAAATAAAGGATATAGCTCCTTCGCTCGAAGAGGTTCATAACACGAAGTCCTCTTGCAAGGTATGTGCTGAAAATAAAGCTTGTTTCTTCAGGCCACAGGAAAAAGACTTACCAAAGCCACACCGCCTTTTGAAAGACTAACTATCGATTTTGAAGGGCCATTACCGTTAGCTACGACCAATAAATATATCTTTAAAGTTGTAGATGAGTACTCACATACTTTTTCCCCCTTGGCATTGCTTCCTCTTTGAGTGGCTCTGGGTGACATGAAAATTTCGAGATAAATCAGTTCAAAATAATTGGCCGAGCTTAGAAACACTATAGACAATTCATATTCAACTTCCATCACCTTTTTGCAAACAAAAACAACCAGTTTATAGTTTACAGCTGTTTTAGACAGCCAGTCACCAAATATGACGGGCTTTTCTCATCTTATTACACAAAAATATTCACGGGGTTTCTCGATCATCCCTTTGTTTTCAGTATTGAATAAAAACACACTTGCTTTTAACTTTCTTATTCTGACGCCTTTGGTTCAGTCGAGTGCCAGCGAAATAGCTATTGATAGCGATTTTTGAGAATGATTTGTGTTATTTTTATGGAAATCCAAGACATCTAGAATCCAACTGCCCAGTACAGAATAGCGAGTGTAAAAGATGTGGAAAGTATGGGCTTCGGGGTAAAGTGTGCAGGTCCAAACAACCAATGAATACCATGCATTCATCAGACTCACAACTCTTCCTGTTATAACAAAGTAACAGTAATTGAACACTTACGCAGTGTAAATTTCACAATAAAACATTGAAGGCAATGGTTGGTTCAGGTAATATATTCACCTTTATTAACAGAAAAACTACCGAGAAACTTAATCTATACTTGATTCCTAAACAAAGAGCAATGTCTTTAGCTGACCCATCACAGAAGGTTAGGGTCATAAGAGAAGTTGTTGCTGATGCCAAAATAAATGAAAAAACCCATAAAAAGTTGTCTTTGAATTTGGAGGAAGTAATGGTGATTTAATACTTGGTGCAATCAAGCAGAAGAGACATTTCCTGTAATGAAGGTACCTCCACCATTTCACCTCACAAATTTAACAGATGGCGCTAAGCCAATAGCAACAAAGTGACGACATTTTATCAAACCCGCTCATAGAGCAGGAATTTGCGAAACTGTTGAAAAAAGGTATCATCGAATCATCCATTTCTCCATGGCATGCACAAATCCTAGTAACCAAAAATGAGAACCATAAGAAACGAATAGTAATAGATTACTGTAACATTGTAAACTTGTTTACCGAGCTTGATTCTTACCCTGTGCCAGATATTTCTAACATAAGTGAAATTTCACAGTACAGATGCTTTTCTGCCCTGGTCTTAAAACCTGCTTACCACCAGATTCTTATTAAGAAGGAATACCCAATTTATACAGCATTTGAAGCTGATGGAAAACTTTCTTAATGCACAAGAGTACCTTTAGATGCTATTAATGGTGTCTGGTTTCAAAAGAACTATTGATACATTATCATTGATGAAAAGTTAGCTGATGCAATTGCCTTTGCTGATATTATTACAATTTGTGGGAGAACACAAGATGAACTTGATGGAAAGTTTAAAGGATTTCATGATGTGGCAGGAAGGTAAAATATCACGTTAAATGAGAATAAAAGCATTTTGTCTACCACGACCATGAGCCTT
Source organism: Morbakka virulenta (assembly GCA_003991215.1). Taxonomy (NCBI): domain Eukaryota; kingdom Metazoa; phylum Cnidaria; class Cubozoa; order Carybdeida; family Carukiidae; genus Morbakka; species Morbakka virulenta. The sequence goes on along the minus strand of RDPX01000129.1, from coordinate 1,889,728 downwards.
CTTGGTTACACTGCTGGTCAAAATTATATATTAACTGGTTTGGTCATCAGCTGCTTCGCCAAAGGAAGCATTGTGAAATACGTTATTGTAAAATCGTTGTAACAAAAGACCTGTAAGACATGCAATTTAGTTAGTTTAAAGTATCCAAAAACTATTGTGTTTTAGCTCTTTGTTTACTCCGGATTTCTAATTCTGTGTATTTCTCCAGGTTGTAACTTAGTAAGGATACAACAGTAAAATATTCAACCAGATTACAACAGGCCAAAACCATTGTTAGAAATGCCGCCACCTTCTAGTTTGAAATCCCAAAAGCGCATAGTTGGTATTTTTTAGTTTTAACGTCATTTTTCCCCAGCAATTGGTATATTTTCATATTATTGTAAGTTAGTACCAACTTTCTCTGTAAAATTAGAGAGCAAGAACACTGAATTTCTTGTATCTCCTGCAGTTATGAATGCGTTTCAAACATCAGAGAATGATCGCAAAGATGCAGCTTTGGTCACCCTTGAGCCAAATGACATATTCTTAGTAGAAACAGATGCAAGTAATTTTAGTGTAGCTCATTATTTCGTAATAGACAAAAATAAGATTTGTTTGTATTGTTTTACCTGTTTTTATTGCAGGTCACAGAGGAAAAAGAAAAAGAAATCTTAAAGGAAAAGCTGGAGCATGTAAGATATTGAGATTATGCTATGAGTTGCAGTGTTATGCTTGCATCAGCCCTTAAATGTTGGTGTCAGACCTTGTTTTCATGGGCCATGTATTAATTTATATTTTACAAAATGTTTGTTGGTTTTTAGTTTCCAAATTATTACTAAAAACATTTTATACCAAACTGGGATTGCACCACAGTTTTGTGGTGGAGACAGGAAGTCAAAAGTCAGTTACTGCAACTGTCACCGGTAGAGTTTTTGTATTTTTTTATGTTTGTAGCAACAAATCAGGCTTAAAGTTTCCACAAAAACCAGAAATATTTTAGAGGTTGACATTGAAATGCATGAAACCCAATAGTCTTGATATTTTAGTGATTCCACTTTGTTAAAGCTTGGACATTGCAGTTACCCTTAAAACTCACCTTTGATACTTCTTCTTACAAATGGTCATGAAGCCCTTTGCCAACCAGACACAGGTGCAAACAACATATGGCATGAATGCCACCTGAAGGCGTTTGAAAGCTTCCCAAAACATCCAAAAAACTCGATTACGTTGATATAAAGGTCTTTTCCTATTGTGCCAATAGATCTGTACTAAACGTTAGCCGTGGCATCCTTAGTATTTATTTTTGGTTTTAAGATTCAGCAGTGCACCTGTTAATTGTTATTTTGTGATTTATTGCTTAGGTGCGACATAAGATCGTTTCACTTTTGTTTTGTTCTGCAGGCCAAAAGCAAAGTGCTTAAGCACTTCAACCGACGAATGGACTTTTATTTTGATTCCTTAGAGGTACATCCATTATACATCATCATCACTATTCGTTTTTAATGTATTCTTAGCAGTTACGTAAAGTAAAAGGCACAAGCTACCATTAAGCGCATTGTCGGAATGACAAGTATTATTTTCCAATAGTTTTTGAGTTGTGAGGTTTTTATTTCCAAAATTAATACCTCCACAACAACAGGAAGAAAAAATTAGTTGACTCAGCAAAATTGCCACTGTATTTTTAACAATTCCAGTCTTTTCGAGTACGTTAACAAAGGCATGCGTAACTATGTATTAGGAGTTAAAAATTGAAATCCAAGGGTGTTGTAGGTAGGGACTAGTTTGTATTTAAAAGGAATGATATTAAATGAAATTGAATTGAAGAAGCAAGATGCTTTCTTTTTTTTTTGATATTGCCTAGCTACATGCATTAAATATCTTGCTTTACAGGTAGTGTATTTTTGCAAGACATGGTACAATTATCGATCGATGCATTCCTATTTCTTGAAGAAACTGCATAGCCTGTAGCAAGGCCTTAATTTTTCATTACCATTTTGTGGTAATCTGGTAATCAACTTAAATGGCTTTCAGGGCACTTCCAAGGAGCTTATACAGCAATACCTTACTCCTGATGATATGTTCACAAGATTTGCAGGCCCATAGTTACGAGAAGCTTTCCGGCGTTAGCTTCCTCCCGTTAAATATTTTTACAAATTCTGTCAAGTGATACGGAAATGCTTGTTTGATTTGAACATGGTTTCCTGGTATAAACCTTAACAACACCCTTCCGTCTTATGTACCATATCATCCATGTTCCGATTGTGTTTTTTCAGTATGCTTGATTTTACTGGTAATTATATGAATGGTACTTTCACCTGTAAATTTTTAGGTCGGTGTGCACAGTTCATTGTGATGAGGTCTTTCAGAGCATGTAGTTAATGCTTACTAATTAATGGACGCTGTGAAAATGGAGTCTTTGTTATCCATACTTGCAATTGCCCTAATCATGGAAGATTTGTCACATACTTGAGGTGTGAGTTTTGTACCATACGAGAGTCTTAATGGTTGGTAAGGTAAAAAATATTTGTTAGACACTTCATAAATGCGTGTATCATGTAGATGGAGAGAGTTTGGAAACAGAGAAAAGTAAAAAATATGTTTGCACCGAATTGGACTGGAACCAGTGCCAATGGCCATCATGGCCACATGGTCTACCACCTGAGCTAAGAAGATTTTGCAACCACAATGACACTTTAATATGAGGAAACAAAAGACCTCCAAAAGCAAAAATAAACCCACATCCTCTTTAAGAATACACCTTTGAAGAACTTCTTGCAAGTGAAATATCTATGCGAAGTTAAACTATTCTAAAAACGAGCTGCTGCTCTTTAGCCAGCAGCAGCTTCTTTTTCGGGAAATCAAAAAATTGTCGATGGCGTCCAGCCAGACTCGAGCATGGTAAGAACCAAAATGTACGTCACCACAAACAGAAGTCAAGGTACCTTAGTATTTTCTTGTGAGGGGTAATTGTCTTTGGAAGTTTGTCTAAAATCTTGTGGATTTGACTGCCTATTTGAAGGAAGGCCTAGAAGAGTACTCAGTTTGAACACCTGATCAGCTTTAAAAAGATTGTTGATCACGTAAAATCAATCATTAGAAATAATGCTACTCCGAAGTTCCAATTTTTTCACGAGCCCATCAAAAACCCTTGCAATGTATTCACTTATGCCCTTTCGGTACCTTCTGAACAGCCACTTTGAAGCAAGTGGTAAATAGCTGGAAACAAGCTTATCATTGAACCCTGTAAAAACAACCACAACTCGTTATAAGTTCTATTACTATTATTTGCAAGAAGCACTTAACCGACTACATTTATGAACTAGACTTCACTCGTTGCAATGACCATTTTCCATTACAAGGAATCTTAAGCAAACTAGTAGACCAAACTACACCATGGTTACTAAGATTGATGCGTAGCAATGAGGTGCAGCGTTTGTTGCGGGATTGTTTTGTTTGTTAGTCGTTTTTTTTGCTTAATTCTTAATTTTCCCACTTGCTTGTGTGCTGGTCGACTTATTTTTGAGCTTCATTGCATGTTACTAAATTTACTGTTTAACACTGATTGCTGTGTTTGTTACTGGTTGCTCAGCTTTAAACTGGATTGGTATTTCTGGGTTGAAAATTAAATAGCTTTAGAAACTCACTTTAATCGCCATAAAATTATTTGCCATTATGACTAATTTCTTTTTCTTGTGTCTTATTTCAACAGTTTTATTTAAGAGATGTAATGACAATACCAGAGAACGTTGTTTTACCACAGGACCAGGTATGAATTCCAACTTCTGTAGTTGATGTTTACTTCTCTTTATAGTTGTTTCGTATATTTTATTGTTATTGATGGGCACTGGATTTTAATCACACTTACAATGGTACTACTTAGACTGTGAATCGTTTTCTCTTCTATTTTTGTTGAATGCAGTTGACAATGGCAGTTTCTTTGTTCCAAAATGCTTTCCATAGCTTTTTTTTATTTGTGGACAATGTTTTGATTTGTGTTAACTCTTATGGTATCATAAAATTTTCTCCAGTTTCAAACTTTACAGTTATGTAAGAGAAAAAGTATCAGTTTGTTTATTGCATATTTATTTTCTATGTATTGGGAGACTGAATTTCAATGAAGTACTTTATATTAATTCCGCGACATTCGGACTGTATTGACGTGTATGGTTACCATGGAAACTCATTGTGCAAGACAACAAGTATTGATGTCATACTGATTAGCATTGTTGGCATAGCTAGTGTCCCATTAATTGCGTAATCACAAATTCCTAAGAGTTATGGGTCACTTAAGAATGCTTAGTTAATGGCTTTTAGTCTGGTATGATGATGTAATGGATAAATTTACCTCGTAAAAATTATGTATAGAAGAGAGTGATTTACTTGTATTCAAAAAAAAAGACAGACGCACCTCGCTTTTAGATGTGGAGTGTGACCTTCGTTTCTTTACTGCCAGATTGCTGTTCATACCGCTACGCGCCTTGCGTTGTGGATACTATATGTATAAAACTACAAACAAATCTGTTGTCATGACTGGGATTTAATACACGTGCCACATCATTTATACAAATGTAAAGAAAGGACACTGAAAATAATTATATGTCATTTAAACCGGAAGTTCAAGGTTTATAAACATGGCAACCACCTTATTTTATACCCCAAATAACCTCTTGTGGGCATATCTAGCAACATCCTGGCCCTTGAATTTAAAAAAACTTACTGCCAGTGTTGCTCGTGGTAAAAGCGGTTGTACTTCATTCTGAAAAGTAGCCTCCTGGAGATTTTTTGTAACTCAAATAATCTTAAGTTTATTCGTTTTTCATGGGTTATTGAAACTAAAATGAAGTTTATTGATTTTTTGTTGGCTGTTAAACTCATAAAGGTGGATTTCTTAATTGTCTTGAAATTTTAGGTTTTACAAGCGCCTGAATATATTTAGGCACTTGATATTGACCTCTAAAATATCGGAAATCTCTTTGAGTGGTAAAGTTAAAGCCCTGTTCAAAATTATACTTTACTTATCTCTTGTTTTCTACACCAGCATTGACATATTTGCCTTAAGAACAAGGCATAATTGCATCTGTTCAGATTTGGCTCTTTGTATTGGAAGAGCATTCTTGGTTTTAAATTAATCGAATCAAACAGCAGCTTCCTATCCTTTCCATGGTATTCTTTATTGATCTGTTGAATTAAATGCATTTCTTGTTTTATTCAACTTCATCATAACATTGTGTATTAATAACATAACAACATTCGTCCCCTCTCCCTCTCTCACTTCCCTCTTCCTCTCACTTCCTCCACTCTCCCTCACACCCCTCCCCTTTCCCTCTCTTTCTCCTCCGCTCGCCTTTCCCCCCTCTCTCTCCTCCGCTCGCCTTTCCCCCCTCTCTCTCCTCCGTTCCCCTTTCCATCTCTCTCCTCACAAATTTACTTGTCCGGTGTTTTGAGTAATCGTGTGATCGAATTAAAAAAACCATAGATCCGATTCAGTAATGTAATCACTCACCAGTAGTACACATTTTCTCGAATGTACTTTAACATCCTCGAAGAGAATACATAAAGTCACACGCACGCTTGCACGCGCGCACACACACACACACACAGATATATATATATATATATATNCATCATAACATTGTTTATTAATAACATAACAACACTCGTCCCCTCCCCCTCTCTACCTCCCTCTTCCTCTCACTTCCTCCACTTTCCCTCACCCCCCTCCCCTTTCCCTCTCTCTCTCCTCCGCTCGCCTTTCCCCCCTCTCTCTCCTCCGCTCGCCTTTCCCCCCTCTCTCTCCTCCGTTCCCCTTTCCATCTCTCTCCTCACAAATTTACTTGTCCGGTGTTTTGAGTAATCGTGTGATCTAATTAAAAAAACCATAGATCCGATTCAGTAATGTAATCACTCACCAGGAGTACACATTTTCTCGAATGTACTTTAACATCCTCGAAGAGAATACATAAAGTCACACGCACGCTTGCACGCGCGCACACACACACACACACAGATATATATATATATATATATATATATATATATATTTAAATTATACATATATGTGAAAATAATACTGATAGAAAAGATTTGCTACCAGGTGATCTGCACAATGTTCTCGACAAGACCATTTTGCAACTAAATTTTTCATTTGAGATGGACGTTCTTTTCCCAAGGTTCTGTCATTTGACATCTAATCCCAATAACTTTTATAGGGTTGAACCACCCGCAAAACTACGGCTTGCCTTCCAAGACTGGAAATATTATTCCCAACAAACACTTAAACCAAGGAAAATGGTTTCTGTAATTCCAAGGCCTCTTTTAATATCATTTTCACAGTTTTCTTTTTGAAAATTTAAAGGTGCTTTGAGAGCAAAGCTTTTTTCTCCAGTTCCTCGGAAGCAACAAATTCACACCTTTGATGCCCCTACTATCTGAATGACCTGACCGGGGTTCCTTCTAGATAAAGATTCCATAGCAATGTATTTGTGATGTGTATGCGCATTACAAAAATCACTGATAGATTCTTTTTTTTTTGTTTGATTGTTCCTCTATTTTTCTAAAAGATATTTGCTAGTAGTGGTAGTAGTAGTGGTAGTAGTAGTGGTAGTAGTAGTAGTAGTAGTAGTAGTAGTAGTAGTAGTAGTAGTAGTAGTAGTGTAGTAGTAGTAGTAGT
>RDPX01000129.1:1820333-1874281 GCA_003991215.1 Morbakka virulenta | reverse complement strand
GAGAGAGAGAGAGAGAAAGAGAGAGAGAGAGAGAGAGAGAGAGAGAGAGAGAGAGAGAGAGAGAGAGAGAGAGAGAAAGAGAGAGAGAGAGAGATCAGAAGGACAAAAAAGAAGTGAATGGAAAAGTTGTAGCGAATCAGGGAAGTTTGCTTAAGCCGTAATTAGTTACTCTCTAATCCGATAATTTTTACACACACACACCCCTCCCCTTCCTCCGTTATATAACTTTCAAAATAGTAAAAAAACTACTAAAAAGGCTAAAACACATTTGGATGATTATATAACGATAAGAGACCAGAATCCACTAAACTTTTTTACCTATGCTAAGACCCTTTGATTATCGGAAGAGTTCTAAAATGTCACTTCATTCCCTGGGTTAAATGAATTAGAGAAATCATTGTATTTTACCTAACCTTCCGGGTGTTGTCCGAACGATTTTCTCCCGATAATGTCTATTTATTGTTTTATTTGTTATTTAATATAATCAATGACGTAGGGAATTTTCCGTAGGGATATCAATAACTGCGGACATAAATGAATTCACCATAATGGTTTGCGAACCTTTGCGACGTAAAAGTTTAGAAATTTCCTTTCTTCTCATAACTTTACGACATAAATTATTGCGAATTCACTTCCTTATTTAAATTGGTGGGTTTTTTTGTTCAAATGAAAAGTTTGAGTACTCAAGATAGTTAACAGCTGAAGTGCCCTATGCCTACGCAATACAGAAAAAAGACTGAAAACGCATAATAGATGAATAATAGGCTTGGGAGGTGACAAACTAAAATCCAAACCGTGTTATATTTATTTCACTTGCCATCTTAATACGCTTTAAACAGAAATACACTGGCGGAAGGGTTTTCAAGTAAAAATTGGGAAGGTGGCTTTATCGTTTGTACATTGATTTCTTTACTCCTCTGATCCTCCACCAAATTGCTTCTTTTGTAGCTTTTTGAATAATATTGATACAGTTATTGTAAAGAATCAGTCGAGTTAAAGTTATATTTGGCTCTCTTTTTTTTTCTCGACGTTAGCCCAGCAAAACATCGTGTCCGTTGTTTTTTAACAAATAGTTTTCACCTGAAACCCTCGAGTAACACAAATTCTAAATATATATTCTTTAAGGGGAAAAACACCTAAGGGAGTTTTTGCCAGTGGTTAAGAACCACAAACGGTACAAAGGAACTAAGTGCAGGAAACTGTAAAAACATTAGAACAAAAGGTAGCCCAAGAGGTGAGTTTACGTTAAACGTGAAGGCATTCAAAAGACAAAAGAATCTCACAGTCTAGCTGTCCGAGAGAAAAAAAAACATTCATAGAAACATTTATGACAACAAGGGGCAACAACTGCATCAGGATGAAGATATTAATAGAAAAGAATCATACGAAATACAACAAACTGAGCTGGTTCCAACGAGGAAAGTTTATTTAGCACTTTCATTGGTATTACAAATGGAAAGGACTAAGACAAGGCACACTTCGTCGATGAGACAAAGGTTGTAGCAAAGGGTGGACTTATAAAGTTACAATCACGTCCCGGAACTTGTTCAAGAAGATCAGGATCAGGTGAGTGAGCACTTTACACATGACAATAGTACTACATGCAAGGATAGATGGTAGATTTATAAAGATACGAAAATGGCATAAGACGTAGGGTACTCTCTAGCAAGATACAAATAATCAACATTGTTAGAAGCCAACTTCCCAATAGAATGAAAATAAGAAACCGAAGAGAGATCTGGAGAAAATGGCAAACCAAACATCGTCAATGATGAGAATTCCTCAAGACGAAAAGCAACTTCACCNACTTCGTCGATGAGACAAAGGTTGTAGCAAAGGGTGGACTTATAAAGTTACAATCACGTCCCGGAACTTGTTCAAGAAGATCAGGATCAGGTGAGTGAGCACTTTACACATGACAATAGTACTACATGCAAGGATAGATGGTAGATTTATAAAGATACGAAAATGGCATAAGACGTAAGGTACTCTCTAGCAAGATACAAATAATCAACATTGTTAGGAGCCAACTTCCCAATAGAATGAAAATAAGAAACCGAAGAGAGATCTGGAGAAAATGGCAAACCAAACATCGTCAATGATGAGAAAAGGGTTAACATCAGAATGATAGTCCATTAATGTTGGAGGGACATAAGGACTTAGCTTTCTATCGAACGACTTCAGTTGCATTTACACTGCATTAAAATAAACAAGCCACTTCTTTTTTCTTAATTTCTGGGAGTCTGAATGTCAGACACCAAGTGCCATGCATATTTGACTTGTTTCTCCTTAATTGCCTTCTGGGCAATGCCAAAGTAGTGGCATTAGCATTTATGTCGATGAAATGAATCAAATTACCAGGAAAATCATTCACATAAAGAAGGGAGATAGTTAAACCAAGAATAGAACCTTGAGAAACAACCTAGCACAAAGATAAGGCTTTTCCTCAGAGGACATAGAAAAATAAATACTATCAAAATTTGTCAATTGTTCAGTCGACTTAGTTTTAGCAGAATGCCAAAGACAATTCCAAATCCTACAAAAATCTCGGCTTCCTTCTCTTGGAAGAAAAAGGTGCACAAACTGGCTCAGTACAGCGGGATTTAGCATTAGAAATCACCATTTTACAAGCATTGCTAGCCCGTATGGAAAGTCCGAGATTCATCAGTTCCATCGCGTTGAAACTAAAAATAAAAATGCGGTGACTATTTGCAAAGGGACAATGAGTATTGAACCTTGGAGGAGAATGAGGTTTGACTATGTACAAATGATTCAATACCAACCTGAACCCTTTCTGTGAATGTAATTGCAGCACCAGACACGGTTTGCTAAAGACCGAATCCCAAGGAACATTGCCTAGAAATTGTCAGAATAGAACTTAATCGGGCAGACTAAATTAAAAAGTCTTAACGATTATGTGACATGTCAACAAACAAAGCTTAAAACGGTTGCCCTAACCTCAACAGTGGCAACAGCGTGATACGAAGACCCAAAAGGTTATAAAGATGAAACTGTACCATGTTTAGAAGTATAAGTCAAGAAGAGATAGAGATCAAAGAGGAAAGGTTTTACTGGCTCTGAATCAGGATTTTTTTGGTAGCCTATTGTACAAGATCATGGGCGAGAGCAAAGTAATTCATCCCTCCAGGTCGGTCAGTCCGATTAGAATAAATCAACAATGTCATGTGTTGAGCACTGAAGTCGTTAAATTTAAAGATGTCAGCAGTGTGATGCTTGTCCACAACCTCTCAATAGAATCAGATACTGTCTCAATTACTGAGCAAGAATCAGAAGAGAAAGATCGACACCAGAAAATTAGATAACAAGTGGTCTGAAGGAGAGACATTCTGAAGCACACGGAAGACTTATTTCTCGGCTTAAGGTATTGTACTCTAACAACTGGTAAATCCTGTCGAACATAGATAGAAAGGTCCTGAAAATGAAATTTCGAGTCTAGTCGAAACAATGGTAAATAACCGTCAAGTTGAAAAGCCTGATGCTGACACTGCCACTGACACTTGTCTCACAGTGAGCAGAGTCCGCTTGAAGGGCAGTCTTCACAAAGAAAATCTTGGAACATATACATCCAACATTAGTGAAAGCTAAGGAGAGAAGTTTTCATTTGAAAATTCAGATTTTTTTTGGTCCATGTAGAGCCATACTACCACATTTTGAGTCGACATTCCTGGATGTGGAGTCAGTTAAAGTTCGGAGATTCTTCGCAGTCCCCCACCAATGAAGGTTTACAAGATACTGAGGGCTATTCGTAAAGAAATTTAAATAAAGATAGATGCCCGAGACCATCACTTAGATATCGACCATCAGCATGCCAACTAAGTAAGCCCCTTGATGATGGGGGTGCTATTAAAGGGAGCGAAAACAGGCCCTATCTACCTTGTGTTATTCTCTTTAAAAAGGGTAATAAAATGATGCTACCATCGGTGAATTTTTACAGATACCATCTCTAGGAGGGTTGCGAACTAAGATTAAAAGTACCCCTCCCCATGGGGCAGACTTAATTCCATCAGACTGCAACATCGTATATCAAGGTGTCGGGGCTATATCTGGTAGAAGTTGCCCGGGGAGCATTTGTTTGCTTTGGGGGGAAATTGGCCTAGAACCCTTCCGAATGTAGTGATGAAGAATACACTGTTGAGATGGGGTAAATTAAGGGTACCCACCAGAGAAAAAGTCTGATGATACTCGACTGTAGTGTGCTCCAATCAAGCAGGTTAGCATTGTGTGTTAACAGCTTTAATGTCAGCATTAATGCACCATTATTGCCTGTAGTAATGATCTGGGTTTGTTTGAAATCCTTGAAGTTTCTCTAAGACCTGGCTACTTATAATTTTATCACAAACAGAATACCCCAGTTATTTCACCGGTCTTTACCGAATTTACTTATTAAAACTCTTGTATTATATGAAAGCCCCGTTCGTTCTGTTATGCTGTGTTGTTATGCTTAGTATCAAACGAATATTTGTTTTCGTCTGTTGGGTATATGTTTAATGCAGTTTTTTTGTTGTTAGCTTTTTGCTCCCTCGCGATACGAATACAATGATTTATATGTGACCAATGACAAAACTTTTAAGATACCTTTGCAACACCTGAATTGATTAAAATGATCAACCTTACATAAGTAACAGTGTAGTGAAATTTGCAACAGGAAATGAAAAAAATTTTTCTAACGAAGATGTTTATTGGTTGCTCTTAATGTTTTTCCTACTTAGTTCAAGCCATCGAAAAGATATTTGATGATGTGAAAGCTCTAAAGAATGCTGTGACTTGTGTAATGCAAACAAATTATGCCTTGGAAAAACAATAAGTGGTAAGTGTGTTGCATGAGTTGCGTGATTACCGTTAATTTCATGAGATAATATATTTTAGGGTTTTTTATTAACAAGAAGCATAACACCTGAAACACTCAACTTCGTTTTTTCTCATTCACGTCCACGTTACGTCTATTTGCTATTTTATATGGTGAGCATCTAAGGGAAAAGATACCGAAAAACAGCACAATTTTGCTATCCACCGAAACACAGGACATACGTTCCTTAGACGACAAAAATTTTCCTTTGAAGGCGTTTAATTATTCCGGGGGGTGTTACAGACCAACCAACGGGAGCTCAATATTTGGTTTTTGAATACGCGTCCCAAATACTAAATGCCAATTCAACGGCCTGGTATTCCTATTAATTTTTCGGGTTTTTTCCCCATTGCCCTGGATTGAGCTTTTGATGAAATTTTAACAATATTGAACCAGAGTTTATGGCATATGGCATTTGACTGTTGCCTTACCCTCAACTGTCTTTACTGCGATCTTTTTACATTTACTTTGCCAAGGGTGCCATTTTTTAAATGACTTATACAGACTTTCTGCCCCTTCTTCGTTTTGATTTTCTCTTTTTCACCATGTTGTAATGTAAACTAGACGATATATTGCATAGGATTCAACCCTTTACATTTCTTATTGAATATTATGGTAATACGTCACGATACCTAATTAACAATGGAGCATTGGGGTGTCATTTTGTTCTTCCTAAGTTTCTTAGTGCGGACTGGTCTAGCGTTATCCCAGCCCACTGCTTTATGTTGTTTGTCTATCTTTTTCTCGGTCTACCACGTGATACGATTTCTTAAAGACGCCCTTCCGTAAAACGTTTCTGTAAACTATTCTGCCACCTGATATAACCATAGTGTTCTCAATGTCTTGTTTTCAGTATTCGTTGTTGTTCTGGTACACTTTTCAGTCTATTTAACATTTCTTCCTTTGTAATTCTATCGATTCGTGATATTTTAACATCCTTCGATAAGCCCTGGTCTCGAAAGACGTAATTTTTTATCATAAACTGTGAAGGTCTATGTTTCTTCTCGTTACGACACCGTTAACCACGCGTAGCATTTCAGTATTCTTTTCGGTGTTGGTAGACTAATTTCTCTTCTGCAGAGGGGGCACACTTGGATATGATACGAGATTTGACCAGCCACATTAATAAGGTTTTTCCCCACCAAGTATTGCCATAATTGGTATGTATCCACCAGTATGATGACAGGACTGTTTTTTATCCTCAATTTTAGTATTTACGTAAAATGAAATATTTTGCAGGTTTTCTTTGTGGAATTTTTTTTTCACCAAGTCCGGTCAGGAAGATGGAAAGCAGAAACAAACCCAGACCTAGCATGGTATGGAGGAACAGACACCTGGAAAAATTACTCGCTTGAAAAACCTCCCCCTATCACAACACCGACCCAGCGTGATCAGAATTACAAGTTCACTAAAGATTCAAATCACATCCCGTAAATCACCTGGATGAAACCAAAAAAAAGCTGATTGGGGGTATTTCTACTAGTCAACTGTGGAAGCATCACTTCCGTTACCCGAGCCAGATTCAGCAAATTCAACAACTACATATGCACACTTTGTCAATGCCATCATTCAGATAGCCAAGAAAAATATTCCACGAGGTTTCAGAAAAAATCACACACCATGCTGGGATTCCAAATGTGAATAACTACTGAATTTCATATCTTATTGCTGTTATCCTAAACTTCGTGGTAGGCCATCAGAACAGCTTAAAAATCACACAAACAACATGAAAAGAGAACTGTAGGATAAAACGATCAATGACACGCCTTCACCCACTCAAGTCGTAGCTGGAAAGTCAAAGCAACCTGAAGCATGTCCTGTTACGGCAGATGCCATAGCCAAACAACTTAAAGAAAACAGTCGCTACCCTAACCCAGACATGTCATTCCTGCCATCTGGGAAAGCAGCTGAACTTGATGTCATCTGCCCCGAATTCATTAAAAACATGGGACACGGAATGAGATCTTGGTTACAAGCTTACTTGTTCCACTGTTTGAAGACCAACAGACTATCAAAACAGTGGCGTAAATAACATGTAATCGATATTCCCAAACCAGGGAAGAATCCAAAGAAACCAAAATTTTACAGGCCAATTTCACTACTCCCAATACCACTAAAACTGATGGAGAGATTGCTGCTTAATAGAATAACTGATATTGTAGAAGATACCCAACCAAAGGAGCCGTTTTTTGGAAATAAACCCTAAAGAATGGAGTACCACAAGGCTCAGCCTTTTCACCCGTACTCTAAACCTCTGATATGCAACCAACACATGGTCATAAATACCTACATGCTGACTACATGCTGATCTAGCAATCCCACTCTCTACGAGAAACCCAAACACTATTGAAAGGAAACTAGGGTAAGATATGTCAACAATAGTCCAGTATTTTAACAACGGGTGACTACGTATCAGCTTACTTAAAATGACACCTTCTCAGTTCCATCTGCATCACTCAATGGTCCATGAGAAGATCAAGATTAGACTCAACGGCGAGCTCCTACCATTCACAGAGAGCCCTGTATACCTTAGTATGAGTTTGGACCGTATCCTGACATACAGAAAAACAACTAGAAAAGGCTGCCAAGAAGACAAATGCCAGGCTTGCTCTACTACGCACACACGCAGGACCATCTTGGAGTGCACCTTTCTCCACACTTAAAATGTCGAATGTCGTTTTAGCCTACTCTGCTGCTGAACATTGCTCACCAGTATGGGCAAGAAATGGTCATGTTAAGAAGCTGGACGCTGTCCTAAACTCCAACATGAGACTAATGTCCGGATACCCCTGTCATTATGGTTACCCACAAAATCCGGTATTGCTTCACCCGAATTGAGAAGAACTCAACAACTACTTCCATTGGTATGCTGAAGCTCTGAGGTGGCAGAACAACCCATTAAGGCCATCAGAGGACATCTGTAACCATTGTTTAAAGTCATGAAAGAACTTTAAAGACTAGTCAGAAAGTGCAGTAATTAGCGATGGGTACCATAGTGCCAATCTGTGGCTTCACTTGTCCTGGTTTAGTCGATGGCAGTCACCTACAAAAGGACTGAAGGATTAAGGATGCCCCGCAATCTCTGGGTACGGCTAAGTAGATTGAGATCAGGTGCTACAAGGTTCAAAAAATGGTGTCATAAGGCTGGTATAACAGACAGCCCACTATGTGAATGCCACCAGGAACACACGGCAGATCACATAGTTCAAAGATGTCCGCTCCTAACACCAGTGAAACCTGAAGATTTCCGCCTAATCACTGGTAGAACTGTTGCTCTGCCGGAGGCGATTCACATTTGATGATTTCAAGCAGATATATGAGAGAGAGGACCAAAGTCTTTATTGCGCGTGACTTCTCACTCTTTAAGGGTATTGAGACTATCTTTAAAGTTCCCTTTCTTCCATTGATCTATTGCGTTGGCTTAAAGCTCCAAAATACCTCTTCATTCATCGGTCAGAGCAAAAAAGTAATTTTAGGTCTTAAAAACACCAGTTGAATTTTGGTGAGACCTTCATAGGTAGGATGGGCAGCTGTTCATCAAAAGCACAATTTTTCTGCCTTTTTCATAGAAATTGGGGTCTGGGTTTCTGACTCGTTGCTGAAAAGGATGTCATCCAACTTTATTTCATTTTTTAGTCTGTGCCGGTAAGGCAGATTTGTCTAAATTTGTCAGGATTGAATTTTTTTTAACTTACAGTTGATCTTTCATAACTTTCCTAATGAACAGTGAGAGAGTGATCAGGGACCCGCAGAGGACGGTGATCATTAAGATCAACGGAGGAATTACTGCATATTGGTTTACATGAGGTTTTACAAGGTCGTAGTGTAAGATCAGTAAATGGTATTTTATTAAATAGAAAATACTTTATACTTGTATCAACTAAGGGGATGCGACTGTACGCGGGGTTCGATTGGAGGTATTTAAAGTGGAAGTGAAGCGTGTTGTTCTTGTTTGTTCACTGGTCCGTGATGGGACCACAAGGATACAAAAGTTATACATGGATAAAATTGTTGGACGGATTACTTTTCACCAAGTTTTTGTCGTCGATTCGTCCACAAATTTTCTCTCCCGAAAACTGATTTGAAACTGACTTCTTTTCTTTGAAAACAAATTATTCCACCGTCAAGAAACATACATTTAATTAGTGGGAGTCAGTACGATCAATTGGTGATTGACAATTATCTTTATGAAATCAAATTAAAATTCAAGTTTAGAAATTGTCTTCTCATGAAAGATACCATGCATACTAACATCTTAAGATTCCACTAATGAATGGGAGATTGGCTCCAGTAAATAAAATCCGATAGTAAAATAGACAAATATGACGCTTGGTTTGAAAAAACGAATTTTTTTCTGGCCACACACCCATGAACATAAATAGAAGGTTTGGAGATCGATGTCGCCCTCTTATTTTTCCAGCCAACACTTATTTATTTTTGGCCAGCCAAGCGACATGACCCTTCGCTCTGCAAAATGACTGTTTCAACTGACTCTATAGCTGTTTATAGCAGTTTCGAACATGTCTTAGTAACATGAGAAATGTATTCAAAGAATGAATTCAAGGAATTCTATTTATTTTGTTTTTTCATGAAAACATAAAAGACCCAGTGGTAATGCCTAGGAAGAAACTCTTTTTGAAAAATATATTGACAGGTCACAAAATAAAACCAAAACACTCACTTGGTCTAGGATTTAATTATTTAATTATTCTTCGATAATGATATCACCCCACCTAACCTGGTAGAACGTCGACAAAGATTTGCTTTTCCACTGATTTCGGTATTGCAGTGACCCTAGCAGCTTTTCTGACTTACACTCACATACATTTATCTCCTACCTTCCCCCGACGGCCCACTGTTTTCTTGGTCAAGGAGAGTTTCTCGTTGTACATAAAATGTAAATTTGATCCCCTGTCTCCTAATTTCGTTTTAGAATGAAATAGAATGCAATAGAATTTACATCATTCAACCATTCGGTATAATAAAAGTATATAAATGGGGAAAAAAACTTGTCAAGATGTTTTGAATATCCATAATTAATTTTGAAATCGTCAAGTGTATTTAGACAAATCAGTGTCGGGCGGAAGGTAAATTTATTGTTTTATTTGTTTACCCAACAGGAAGTATCAAGAAAATTAAGGAAATGGTCGTTGTGATTGCACAGGATTGAGAAACGTATGCGAATCATTGCTGTAAAATACTGTGACCTGGTAAAACCATTTCATCATGCAGTATCAGAGCAGCTGTTTACAACAAAGTTCTTGCGACATGGCGCAAGATGTATTATACCGCCGTGCACTCATCAGTGATTGGAATTCCAAGACCTTCAGATAGCAAGAAGCCAGAATGACGGAGATCTGAATTTATAGCAATGGAACAATAACTGCCTGCTTTGTTTAATTAATTCAGATAAGATTTATCGGTTGTAATTTGTTATTTTCACAGCCAATCAAGGTTTTCTTTACCTTCACAGACTCCTGCAGCTATTATTTTCCTGTAAGTTTGTTTCACGCCGCTACTCTTTTACACTTGGATCTTTCATGGACCTGTTTTATGGTGATCGATTAAATGTCAGAAAGTAATGTTAAAACGTTGCTTGATTTAACGACCAGCATCGTGGATTGAATTTTGGAAATTCAAAGTTAAATCCTCAATGCATTGCACCTCATTTGCTAGCACCAGTTCACACTAACACTCCAAAATAATTGTCAAATTACTGTAAAATGTAAATGATACCTAAGAAAAAAGTGAAATTTGCTAAGTGACTTATCTTTACGTCTCTTAAATGATTTTGAAGACGTTTGGTGGTCAAAAGTAGCATACTTTTTACTATTTTCGTGACCATTCAGATATTTACTTAAACTACAACAGAAAACAAATTTTAGGCACGACATGGCCGAATTTTTCAGTTTCATTTGCCATACATGTAAACGTAACGCAAAGATAATCTACTTACAAGTATTATATTTCAGCTACCGCACGTACCGACGTTCTTTATATTGTTGGATGAAAACCAAAAGGGCAAAAAGTTGTATTGCAGCCTGTTAGAGGACATGTTAAATACATTGTTTGAAATTAACAAATTTCTGTATACTTGTATTACATTGCACTTTAAGGCCATATCAGACCACCTTTTCCTAATGTGTGAGGGGCACCTTATCCTGCATTTTATTCCTTTATCAGGAATTCTGCAAAAAATAAAGGCATCCGAAAATATTCGAATATTGAATATAAAATAATTGAAATAGAAAAATATTGAATTACAGTCTGCATCAATATCGAATCATAGGTATGTTTTATATCCGTCATTGTGGAAAGGTTGAATTTAATTAGGCGAAAGACTCTGAAGCTAACATTTGTAATCGCCTGGGATTAGTAAGTTGATAAAACACTTGTTTATTGTAAACCTTACACTACATAAAGGGACAGTTGTATGTATGGACCACTCTTTACCCTACTTGAGGCTACCTGGTTTAAAGATTTTCCTGTCAACCAGTAAGATGGGAGTCCGCTACTTAGCTATTTGTTCTTTCTGTGCCATGGATCAACAATGATGGTCGTTCACTGTCTTTTCTGCTGCCATCAGCGGCAAAGTCCGAATCCCCTCTTAGTATATTGATTGACCTCCACAAGGTATTTTCTGAGCTTCTTTTACATTTTGTAATATGTGAAAAATTGTTTTTCTAGTTTTGTTTGATACTGACTTACCAAGAATACCCCTGAAATACATTTTATTCCAAATGGCATCCGTTTAAAAAGGGCCGAAGACGTCAATATTAACGTATCTGTACCAGTGTATCCCGGGCTTTTTTTTTGAATATCTGGTTATCGTTGACACTGATCTTTAAAAGGGGTGGGCATCCCACCCCCATTAATTCATGTTATATGTATTATCCTTGCAATGTTATTCAGTAGTCTCCTTCAGGTATTTGTTGCGCTTCTCGCCGGAATTTAGTAAATAACTAGTTTTATTAACACTAACTTTTAAAGTGAGTAAGAGTCATTACTGCTTAAATATCTGCTTCAGTAGGGCACTGTTGTATTCCTTTGCAAAGCGGATGGTTACTGATGGTTTCTGGGCAATGGAGATGCCGGATGCATTACAAACACTGACTCAACAAATGTTTTTCCCAACGGTGGTTTTTTTTTTATCTTAGTTCCTCTGCTTCATACATTACTACTGACTTTATTTGAGTTGACCACTTGTATTTTCATGAAACTTGTCAATCATTGAGTTGTTCAGGCAACGTGAAGTTTCACTCATCTTGTAAAGCCTGATTTTCATATCCACAAATCTGCAAGTGCTTTTCCGTGTTTGCCTCGAACGCTGCTCGGACATGTTAAGGTCCCAATTCCATTCCGGGCTTCATCCCAGACATGGTTTATGCCATTCGGTTTCTAGCGAATATGGAAATTTCGTTGCGGTTTTTTTCGACATTGACTTGCACCTGGGATAAGATTTAACTGCCCTGTGTTATCTTTGCATGCAACTACCAAGGAATATTGGTAGAAACCCCAGTTCTTGACTTTCTTGTAATCTTTTATTTGTCAAAGGTTATGAACAGGAACAGGAAAGATGGAAGCAAATGATGCTTTTGCAAAACTCATTTATATCTTTTGGAAAATTACTAATTCGATTTTAATTTATTTTTCTGTGGAAAAGCTACCTTTTTGGCAGGTGTACAGCCAAATAAAGGGGATTTATCCCACTTTAACTTGGGAAAATCAATGGAGACCTTCTCTTCAAATCTCCATGACAGGTATCTCTTTAGATCATACTTTCGATGTGTATAATCGCACTGCAACCAAAATGAACAGCCTAGTCTGAATGTGAAAGCCACTTTTTGTTTCATACCAAAATCAAGTATGCAAACATTAGTGCCACTCACGGAGAGGCCGAGAATCAAATTTGCAGAAGTTATGCAAATTAACCCTTTCAATTGGGCGAAATACGATTTTTAGACAATAAAATTGCCTGACGGTTAATGGCAACTAATTAATTAACTAAATTGTAATTGATATTAGCATTGGGGGTTTCTTGACAGGTATGTTCCAAGGACCGACCTTACTACTAACTCTTAATTAAATCAAGGATATGGTAAGCCTTGGAAAATGGATTTTGAGGACTCCGTCGTGTAACGGCGGTTCATTAGGCCTGCCCTTTGTATCGCCTCAAACAAACTGACACCATTCACCCCGTTAGGCTTTTATTGACCAAATCCGTACAACGAAAAAAAACTTGTTTCAAATTCCAAATTCCCCAGGAAAGTAAAATCTTTTGCTTCATTCAGTATGACCTCCAGAACTGGTACGACTCTCTTATGTGAACTAAGGCTTAAGGTGTGTCAAAGTGTGACTTGTAAGAGGATAACATTGCACATGAAACGAAAAGGCAAATGTCTTTTTGTCATATGACAATTGGATATTTGGGGCTGTATTCAGAAAAAAAATAGAATTTTTAGGCCTGGATAAATGATAGCATGGTGGAGAGAAGGAAAAGCAAACAAAGATGCACTGCAGGTGTGAGTTTACAAACGGAAAGCGTGAAAAATCTGTAAGAATGACACATTTAACGGACATTAAAAACGGCCACCTGAAGGTAGATCTGGACCAAAGAGATTTAGAGTTGCTAAGCCTGAGGATCGGAACTATTAATAAGATAGATGGAAGAGTCAGTGTGGCCGACACATTTTGAAATTGGTTTTTGTAGGTTGTATAATCCGCTTCAAAGAAAGCTAGCATATATCATATTGCAAAAGAATATAGCATATTTATGTAGTCATGACCCTCAGTCTGTACATGCTACCTTTCTCAGCTAAGCAATTATTATCTTTTTACACTAATTTTTGTCATTTTTCGCTTCAATGACCTTGATGCAGTAGTCTTTTTACTGGTAGCCAAAAGTAGTAAACTCCTGATCCGTAAAGCTAAGTTAAATTCCTAATCTTGGCCCAACTCTCTTCCTTCTTTACACCAATGATCTTACCGGTTATTTGCTTTAGTTCAACAACATCTACCCTGATGACACTATCCTGTGCACTGGCATTGGCCACAAGGCAACTAAGCAGGAACACGTTAAACTTGCGGAAGCTGCTGCTACATGCTACTTCCTTTGCTGTTGCGACATAAAAGGTCTGAGTCCTGGACATTTACAAAAACGGACGCGAGAAAGATTGACTTTTCTGAGATGTGGTGTTATTGTAGCTTATTAAAAATCTAGTGGACAGACCAATCCTATACTTCGAAAAAATATATTTTGAAGAAATACTTTTCCTTTAGTCAAATTATAAGAAAGGAAGGTATAGAGAGCTCCGTTATTGAAGGAAAGAGAAGAAGAAGGCCACTGATATCCTGGACAAGTGACATTACAAAGTTGGTTGGAGGAAGTTTAGCTGAAGCAGTTAACAAGACTGCTGATCGAGAACGGTGGCGTGCTCTCGTAAAAGCATAGAATAGCAATGAGGACTATCTCGCTTAAAGAAGAAGCAGCTAGATCTACCATCCATCCTTATGCGGAGTATGTTTCTTACATAGGGACAGCTGCTCATTCAATACTTCTTGATCAAGTTTAGGAACGCGACTGTAACTTTATAAATCCAACTCTTGCTACTACTCCTGCTACTATTTTTGTCTCATCGAGGAAATGTACCTTGTCTTCGTCTTTTTATAGGTATTACCATTAAAACTGTTTTAATAAAATTTCCTCTTTGGAGCCAATTCAATTTGTTGAATCTCGTGTGACTCGCTTCTCTCAGCGTCTTCATTGTTACTCAGTTGCTACCCCTGGTAATAAATGTTTCTATGAATATATTTTTTCCACACACGGGTCTATTGTAGGATTCTTTGTCTTCTGAGTGCTTTCCACCATCATATGACTTCAATGTCTTCAAGTTTAAAGTAAACTATTTTCTTTTGGCCTAACCTTATTTTTGTAATTTTTTACATTTAGTTGAAAGTAACCCTGTTACTATAAGAAATGAGATAGAATTAAAAAGGACTGTTCTTGTCGTGCATACAACATTTACACTTACAAAAAAATTGTTTGTGTGGAACTCTTGGTTTTCTGCTCATTTTTCATCTACCTGATTTTGTCTTTCTTGTGCATACCATAGGTAATTTTAATTGACAATGAAACTGGAACTCATGAGCCTTGCTCCATTTGTTAGTAGTTTTCTGATAATACCCACATACCGTCTACTGGTCTATGGATCACACAGGATTTTAGAGTCAATTCCTTGTGCATTGATTGTCATTGCATTCACCATGAGGTGATGGTAAAGTATTCTTTTTCTACCAAAACTATCATCTCTCTCGGGTTCTGTGACATTTTCTGCATTTTTAATTACCTTTTTACCATTGCTAAATTGCCAAATAACCGATTTATAGCACAAAATATAAATGTATCAATCAAATTTACATTCACTTTGGTCAAAAGATTTTTTGCAGGCACTTGACTAGATCAAGAAGACAGAAGAAGAAAACCCCTAGGTTGTTTTCTCAACCATATAAAAACATGTAAAGTTCGAGGAAGGCTACTTCTTCTAGTGATTGGCTGAGTAAAGCAAAGGAGATTAAATAAAGCCCGTCACTTTTGTGACTGGACTTCTAAAACAATTAAAGGTCATATACAAATTGTTTTGCGTACAAAGAAGAGATGACGGAAGGTGAATATGAATTCCATTTAATGTTTTTACGTAGGAGGGTAGTCCCAGTCATTCAAATTACTTTGAATTGTTTCGTCTCGACATTTTCTGGTTGTACTGCTACTTGCTATGTGACT
This sequence comes from Morbakka virulenta, assembly GCA_003991215.1. NCBI lineage: Eukaryota > Metazoa > Cnidaria > Cubozoa > Carybdeida > Carukiidae > Morbakka > Morbakka virulenta. Next base: position 1,858,634 of record RDPX01000129.1, on the reverse strand, counting down.
GTTATAGAATTTAATTTTTCTCTTGACTAACCCAACTACCACACATTTAAGCCCGTTTTCAGTCTGATCTTGGATGCCAGTTCGATGTTCTTGTTATTCCAGATGACCTTGAAGTTCGTGAGTGCTGCTGTGGTCTGTGCGATCCTGAAGAGTATTTCAGGTTTGGACCCCTCATCTGAGATTATTGCCCCAAGGTACTTGAAGCGGCCGATGGTTTCCAACTTTTCTCCATCGATCCTGATGTCATTGTTGTTGCTACTGGTGTTGTTAGTCTTCAGTTTTGTCTTCTCTGAACTGATCTGCATGCCGTATGCCTTAGATATCTTACCAAGCTTCTCCACTAATCTCACAACCTCCTCTTCTTTGCCTGACAAGCCATCGATGTCATCGGCAAAGCGCAAGTTTGTTACTGTCACCCCTCCTAAGCTGACTGTTTCCTCATGGTCTTCACGTGTGTCAGTCATGATCCTCTCCAAAAAGAAGATAAAGAGAGTGGGTGAAAGTAAACAATCTTGTCGCACCCCAACTGTCGTTCTGAACCAGTCTCCTATGCTCTTTTTGAAATAGACTGCACTACTGTCTTGTTGTAGAGTTTTTCTATCACTCTGGTCAAGTTGGCATTGATGTTGTACAGTCTCTTGGTTGCCCGCAAAGCTGCGTACCAAACTCTGTCGAACTCCTTCCAAAAATCCACGAAGACATGGTACAGATCTTGTTGGAGGTACCTTTCACACAGAATCCTAAGGTTGAAGATCTGTTCAGTTGTGCTACGTCCCGGTCTAAAACTTCCCTGTTCCTATGCAATGATCTTTTCTGGTTCTTGTTTCAGTCTATTTAGTAAGGTCTTCAACATGACTTTGCTGGGATGGCTGATCAGGCTGATCGTACGACAGTTCTGGTTTTTGGGGGTGGGTGGGGGGAGGGTGATGATAAGTGACAAGCCCACGGCGTAGGCCCCTCCCCTGTCTGCCAGATCTTGTTGTAGATAGTGAGTAGGATGGTTGTCATGTCTTCTCCTCCGGCTTGAACCAGTTCTGCTAATATGTTGTCCACCGCAGATTTCCCCCTTTTCAGCTCTTTCACTGCCTTTTCAACTTCTTCACGCAGTATGGGATGGTTGTCCGTGTTGGTCACTGGAGGGACACTCCGTACCTCTAGATCTCCTGTGGCTCTGTGATTATACAGCTCCGAGTAGTACTCTATCCATCTCTTTAAGATGCCCTGTTCCTCTGTCAAGCATTTACCTGTTTTGCCTTGGATAGTAATGGATCTCCTTTGTTTTGTACTAGTCAAGTTTTTCACAAGTTGATATGCCCTTCTGCTGTTGTTGTTCTTCAAGCTCTCTTCAATGTCTTGGTACTGGTCCTCTACCCAGTTTCCTTTGCCTTTTTCATACTCTTTTTTATTTTTAGTTGACTTCCTTGTACTTTATTGCCCTTTCGGTTCCTTCTTCTTCTTCTTCTTCTTCTTCAGTTCCCTCCGTTTTGTCATACACATCGAGAATTACAGCTGTGACGCAGGGTTTTTTGATAGAACGATGTTTGCCAAGAATTTCACTGGCAGATTTGATCACTGCTGAGTTGAAGGTGTCAGTCAACGAGTTTAGATCTGTGTCATCAGCCTTGAGGATGAGAAGTGAAGCTAATTTTTTTCCTATCATTGTTTGGAAGGCTGTTGCTACCTCTGGATCTTTCAGCTTGTTGAGGTCACACTTGATCTTTGTGCTGCCTCGTTTGTTGACCTTCTTCAGGTGCAGTCTATAGGTTATCATCACTTACTCGTGGTCGCTTCCAATGTCAGCTGCTTAAAAGCTCCTGGCTCCAGCAATGTCCACACTGGACTGGAAGCGCCGTTTTATCATGATATAGTCTATTTGAAAAAAAAGCACATTATGCAGGCCAAAAAGTTTGAATCCTTCTGTTTTTCCTTCAAAAAATCTTCACCAAACGAGAAAAAAATGAGAAATTATAACAAACACAACAAATAAACCATGTGTTATTTAACATCTGATTGACATGGTCATACACCTGGAGAAATTTTATACTAGTGTAGTTTTGTTTCGACCTCCAGAGAAATCATGATCGCGACTGTGACTGGCACGCACCAGAGAAAATAAATGAGGAAAAGGAAGGTTTTTGTAAATAAAGATGGAAAGAACCAAAAACATTTTATTTCGAGATAAACATCTTATAAAAGAATTTGTTAGCACAACGTGAAATTGAATATGAAAATCTCATTTAATGCAGTATTTCATCCATAAAAGAAATATCCTCTCGTCTGAAAGCCAACTTGTTTAATAGCCGGGAATAATCTAAAGCGATTGGGACCAGTAATATCTTATTTGTAGGGGATTAGTTAAAATGAGTAAATCCAAAGCCTATCAAATTAACACAAATCCTGAGTTCCAAGTGGCTTACATTCCTACAACTAAAGCAGATGGATCAAGGATCAATAAAAACATTGAAATTGTAACATATAAATGAAACAAAATCGAGCCATACACAGGGAGAAGGTAACCGAGAAGGTATGACAACTACAGAAAAACTATCTAGTATGCTTACCTTTTTTATGTTTTAATCCAGAAACGTTTTGGTATCATTTCGAGAGATACTTCTCCGATCACCAGCTGAGACATTATGTACGGTTGGTATTTGTGTACTGGTGTATCAAAATAATGATACGTACGTATTAGCGGCAGACATAATTTTCCCAATGTTTTTATCCTGATCTTTTGGCAGTTGACTTGTGACCGTTGTATTTCTTCGATGCATTTTCTCATGGTATTATCTACCACATTTTTTAATTAGCAGGATATTCCATTTTTATAATGTCCTTTTCCCCCCTGAATAGATTACTTCCTTGATGTTTCTTATTGATCGATTTTTGTCGTCTAGTCTACTGTTTTTTGTGGTCTGAATCGCAACTGTAATTATACCTCTAGCATTTTTTTTGCAGTGTGGCTTCTTTTGCTTGCCTAGTTGACCACTTTTTTATTACTTACCTTTTTTCTATAAGGTTTTTCTTGTTTCTTCCATATAAACACCGCTACAATTTTGACGTTGTAGTTGGTAAGCAGTATTATTCCCAACTTACTTTGGTATGTGCCCCTTTAGTTTTAATAGAATACTTTTGAAATTTAATTGCGTATAGAAAGTTGGTTTGTTAATAAACTTGTTATAGTTGTTTTCTTTGCTCAGTTATTCTGTGAAGGCACTAATTCCAAGTTGATATTTTTGGAGTTAGGTTCTCTTCTTGGAGTACATTTGATTCCTCCATTCTCATATTATGTTTTTTTCCCTTGGATAAATTTCAGTTCTGTTACCAGCATTCCTCTACGGCCGCAAGACCTGAAATATACCAGTGAAAACTGCAAAAATACTTGACAGCTTCCTGCAAAACGTGCTCTCAGAATCCTGAAAATCACTTGGGGAGATCTCATCACAAACTAAGAGGTTACTAAGAGATACACTACATCTCTTCCCACTTTAGATTATTCTATTAAGACGTAATAGTAAAAATTTCCTTGTGAAAGGGACTATTCTATCCATGTTTGCTTAGAAAGATCTTAAATTTTTTAAAGAATACACAAATCCTCCCCAATTTTGATACTTTTGTGCGTAAACCACCAACTAAGTCCTTTTCAGTGCTACTTTAATGATATGTCCAATGTTTTTTTCATTCTTAATCGTAGAACTTTCAGAGAATTGAAGTGAATCATTTTGAACGTATGCCTTTGAATGTGTCGAATTCATTCTATATGTATTGTATACCCAATTTCTTCCTCTAGTTGAACTGTAATTCTGTTTCATTTTCTTTTCATAATAGTAACTGTTTTTTCACCCAAGTTTGTAGACCGTTTGTCTAGCTTGGGTGTTTTGTGGAAATTTTCCCTCCAAGATCCATTTTCCACTCTCTTGCACTTCCTGTCTTGTCTGCATAATCTTTTTCTTTCTGTTTTTCAGTTCAGAGTCACAGTGACGTCGATATCAAGGTTTTTCCTACGATATAGCAATTCTGCTTGACTCAATTCGGTCGTAGTATGAGTGGTACTGTGGATTAGTTAAAGATCTTTTAACTTTACAAAACACCCGCAGGCCTTGGAATCTAGGATCCCCTAAATTTCTGACTCATAGTCAACAACATTAAAAGTATGGTCTACTTTTAGTACACTCAGCTGAGCAGCAGTCTCTTTCCCTAGTAGGTTCCCCCTGAGCCATAAAAAACAATAACGTCAGCATCTACTGAATTCCATCCCCCCCCCTCCACCACCACAACAACCAATACAAAGGCTGGCTCTAAAACTGCAAACTACTTTCAATGGTGTGTTGCTACCTTATGCAACCAAATATTGGTATAGCACACACTGAAAGCTAAGGGAGAGTACATTATGAAGAAAACAGGTTTTTCCATGTCTGTGTAGAGCCAATGTTACCAAATCTCCAGTTACAGTCTAGGATTGGGAGTCAAATTTGGGGCTGGAGATTCTTAGGAGATCCAGATTATGGAAGGTCTGCCTGGTACTGGGGGCCGTTTATCAGATGAAATCTGCAGTAAAAAATAGATAATAGAAATAAATAAAACTTACAGACCCGGGACATTAATTTGCCAAGTAACTGAGATGTGTGGTGATGGAAGTAATATTTAATGAAACCACAGCAGACATTGTCGACCATACACTGTCCTCAAAAAAGAGAGTCGTTGGTGATGTGACACTTCCACCGGTGTTTTTATTGAAACGCTATCTTTAGGCTAAAGGAGCCTTCCTCACGAGACAGACTTACCCCCCGACATATGTCAACATGGTATTTCAAAGTCTCCTTGTTAAAGCCTCTTATGATATAAAAAAATCTTAACCATGCTTTTCTCAAGTGTTTATTCTTTCTTTCTATCAACTTCCATATTTCTTCTCTTTTTCTCTCTGATGAGTTAAAAGCTGATAAGTCAAAATCTGTATCAACCTGATTCATCATGTCCTTCCCCCATTTCTGAATGTTCATTGTGTTCCTTCGGGCAATTTTTCACTAGAAAACTCAGTTTGCTGAGAGACTTGTTTTGGGAGGATATTCGGTGTTTGTAAATCGATCGAGGCTTTATATTTGCTTTAGTTTAGCCTAAAAAAACTACTACTTTTATTGTTCTCAGTCGATTCCTATTGTTCTCAGGCAACAATTTTGAAGGAACAATTTTCAAAATGTCCTTCGAAGCCCGAGAGAAAGAATTTTAGGAAGGAATTTTTTGAAAGTATGTTGCAATATGCAGGGGAATCTTTAAAGTTTCCTTAGTGTCAGTTAACGTAAGGCACCGGAGAAGAATTTTGGCAAAGAAATCCGAATAAAGGGAGGTTGAGAACTCTTACATCTGTATTTACTACGGAATGGTATTATATAAGGTTTGCAGCAAGAACTTAAAGTTGTATGCAACTGTGGTATATTAAGAATGATCCTATTGCAAGGAACAGAAACCATTTCACGGTCGTTAAAAAGTTAATCTGCATAACAAATTTTTGTTCTATTCTTTATTTATACCATTGTATGTAGGGGTTGTTGTGTAAGAGGTAAGCGCCCAATTCTATCGATTTCTCTGAATTCTTGCAAGGTATTGGAATCCCGCGTTTCAGCAATTTTACATCTACGTCACAAATTCGATAAGCAATTTATGTAATAAGGCTAGTTCAGTAATAGTAAGTTCTAATCAGTATGGGACTGCCGTATCATTTTGGGAAATATGTGTGTTGTAAATCTTTACTCTAAATTTTAGTTTTAGCAGAGGATTACATTTCAGGTGTTTTGAAGAAACAGGTTTTACTCATATTTGGAAATAACATTTGAATTTTAAAGGTCCAAATTCTATTTCAAATTTTATAGTACGATCCTTCTTAAGACTCCTTTCTCAAGACCAAAGTAAGATCAAACCCCAACCTTCCTCCCCTCTTTAAAAGGAAAACTAATTGAATTCCTTATTATCATCCATTTGAATGATACAAATTACATTTTTATCATACCTCAGATTACACAACAGTAGAAATTCAACAGTTTATAAAATGATGTTTTATTCTGTTACTTTAACACTTGCATTACCTTAAAAATTATTTTGATAGATGAAATGCCTTTGAGATTGTGTAATGGTTCCCTCCAAACAGTAGAATTCCAAGTAATACTATTTGTTTGTTATAATTTTATATTATTTTTCCATTACAAGACTTAGTGAGGGATAACTTTCATTCCCATTAATGGTTTCTACTGTATGTATTTCTTAACTGGAATCCTGTGTTTTGAGGTGCTCAGTTTTTGCGTCCAGCAGATCCCATGTATTAGGTAGTACATTTGGAAGAAAAATGAGAACTAATATAAAGAGGTCCCCGGTTCGAGCCTCAACCACGTCGCTGAAAATACTACGTCCAATTTGTTTCTCCATTATAAGTGGAGACTACTGACATGCCTTCGGAGATAAAATCGGGAGATGGATAAAAACCAATAAAAAAGGGGATTTAAAAGTTCAAAGAAAATGCATCAGGAAAGGAACCCATTGCACTGAAGTGGCTTGCACAGCCTTGCTGACGGTATAAAGAAACTTTGGAAGCTATTGTTACAGCTATGTGTTATTGTCTAAAGAAGGAGCCGTTCGAACAAAATGAAGATACATTAAACTAGTTTTTTGTATAAAAGGTTAAATAGGCACAAAGAAAAAAATCAAATAATTCTCTAGAATAAAGTAGATTCCAGGCTCCTTTAGAGTGAAAAAAGTAAAAGGTAAAATTACAAACTAAGCACTCCTTTGTGGGAACAGGATTTTGAATTTTCCGTATCAATTGAATAAGTGCCTGCCTGAGTAGGGAAGAACTTCAATCATTCAGTGATTCCTTAAAAATATTACAGGTAATTGAGGACACAGTGAGGGAATGGAGGGAGACCCTTGTTGAAAATAACATAACATCATCATCATCAAATACGCCTTCCGTCGTTTGTCGACATTGCGTTAAAATCCAATTTGTATTGGATTTTATTTAGACATTCCTCCGAAGAGTTTTGGCGCGTCATCGACCAAATCCATTCATACTTACCTAACAAGAAATGAAAGTGTTCCTGCGGCCATCTTTAACATAACGTAACATAATATAACATTATATAACATAACATAAAAAGCATTACATCACATTTTATATTGGTTTAATGTTGTAAGCCCCGTTGCGCTTGTTCAGCATTGTTTCGAAATAAAGAAAATGTCTCTTCACTACTCAAATAATAGAGAAAGTCACAAAAAAAAGTTGCTGAGAGAGCACTCTTTTTAGCAGCGGAAGTAGACAAGCAGTTTGGAAGAACAAAGCTGATCATTAAGAACGACATCGAACTCAAGGGAAATTGGCTACCGAAAATGATGTCCAGTCATGAAGGTCGGAGTAAGAACTTGGTTTGTGGGAAGGGAAGAAAGACTAGTGCTTATACCCCTTAACAGATTTTGTGGTGGTCAAGCGCCGCAAGGTGTTCTGGATGAAAACAATTGTTGGTTCCAGACTTTTCTTTGTAAAGAGTGAAAGCGGGTCAAGATGGCGTTTGCAGCACAGCTCTTGGACGAGCTTATGGGAAGAAACAGAAACCTCCTTCCAGGCGAGAAGTCAACAGACTTTCGCTTTACAGACGGAGAGGTACTTATTTTTTATTTTAGGAATTAAATATAGTAGATAATTATTAAAATAAGGCCATTCCAGTGGTGATTCCAAGACCTTAAACCTGTTTAGTTTAGTGTGCAAGGTCTCTTTTAAGTTGACTATGTTTTGAATTGACTATATTTTAGTTTTATTTGCATTATTAATTTCATATTAAGTGAAGTTTGAAGCAGAAGTAAGCAAAGTAGTTTACATCCCCCCTCCCCCTAAGAAACCCCAATAAAACAATGATGTAGTCATTTCAAGCTTTTCCTTGAGACCACCGATTAACATTTTGTAGATTGAGGCCATATGCTATTGTCTAATACTTTCTAATACAAGAGAACGAATGTTATACAAAATCCTTTTAATGTTTAGTGTAGGTTACACTAAAGATAAATTTTAGGCAACGTTAGAAATTAATAGTTAGTCTGGAAATGTCTGGATAGAGAGGTTGACTGCATAATACAGTGTTAAGTATGTCAGGTGTATAGCATGTGCATTTCTTCCAGGGTAACTTAACAGCCTACCCTTAACATAAAATCACCTTTTATGTATCGAGTATTAGCAAAGTGCAAAGCAAAACAATTTTAATACCCACTACATATGGGAATAATATCATTGTCTCATATCCTGAAGAGGAATAACAAATGTGTACATTAACACCCAGGAGTTCCAACTTCCATACAGTAATGAGTTTTGCCCAGCTCCTTCTCTGCATTTGACATGTGGACGTTTTCTTGAATTTCTCAGCAAGTTATTTCCAGTATTGTAAACTGATTTCCTTTTTAATAAGTGGTCATTTTTTAATCTTTTAGGTTTGTAAATTTTATTTATGTGGCTTTTGTCCACATGACTTGTTTGTGAATACAAAAGCAGACCTGGGTAAGTTTTCTATTCCTCCATAAATATTTTGTGAAAATATGAATTTATAGCTGGACTACAGCTGTTTTAGTAGACAGATAGAGTTTTAGCATTCATAAGTATTTTTATGATGTAATGTTAGTACTGCATATTTTTAACCTAGGAGATATAAAGATCATAGGCAAATTATAGTATTACCCATTTTCTTGCTTTCTTCCAACATTACAATTTGTAAAGTAAATTAAAGAATGGGATTGTTTTGCTAATTGTGAGTACATTTTGATCATCATCATCATCATATTCGGTTTAACGTCCGGTTTACATGCTAGCATGTAAACCGTATGTAATTATAATTAATTAATTAATTATAATTAATTATTATTATTATTATAGCATGTAATTTTGATGTATGATTTTAATACCAATATATTGTCATCTGGAGTTTTAGTGGAAGCTCTTAATTTTGAATGTTTATTTGGTTTTGACCAATTGGGTATGTGCAAAGGAGTTCTCTATTGGATTTAATATTAGTTAGTGATTATGATATGTCAACCTGACGGTATCAGTAATGTTGTAAGGGAAATAATCACAACCCTTTAAACTTAAGATATGTGAAAAGTTGTGATTAGGACCACATTGTTCAAAAACTGAATTATGTGGATTGGTCTGATGTAACTGATTTAAATGATGTCTTTAAAGATCACATTTTTGCCTGCACTTTACAGCATAGCTCCAGTTGAAGAAGTCAGACTTAAACAAAGAAGAGGGCCTTGGACAAGAGGTGAATTTATAGCACTTAAAACAAAACAGAATAATCATCTCTGTAAATTAAAGGAGACAAAAGACCAAAATTACTATGAAAACTGTGTATATTTTGAAAACCAGGTCAACTAAAGAGAAAAGCTAAATCTGAATAATATATGAATGCAGTTAATGACAGTCAAAATCAGCCCAAAATGTCGAAATTGTCAAAAGATCTTGGTTCATCCACAGAATGTAAAACAAAGTTTAAAAACATAGCTTTATGATGAACAATGTTTTATGTTTCATAAATTTGAAGTAGCTAAGCAGTTTGATTCTTTGTTGCCAATATTGCAGCATCACTTGTTAAAAAATTGTCATCATGTGGTTAGTTTGGAGAGGAATTTGTCAAAAAGTTCTGTTAATCTAAGTCATATTAATGTTATTCTTGATAAAATTAGGGGTTTTAGACAACAGGGCTTGATAACATTCCAGCTAAATTTATAAGGGGTAATTCTTCATGTATTGAAAATTATTTAACTCACATTATTAATGTCTCATTGGCTATTGGAAAATTCCTGATGACATGAAAATGGCATAGGGTAGTACCTTAATGCAAAAAGAACAGCAAAACTAATGCTGGTGATTATCATCCCATTTCTGTTCTTAGCTTTATTTCCAAGGTGTTTGATTGAGTATTATACAATCAGCAAAATGCATGTCTTATTATTAAGAATCTATTGTACAGATTTCAGTCAAGTTTTTGTTCTTTGTATTCTGCTAACTCTTGCCTTATTCAACTTTTTCATTTTATCAGATAAAGTGATAAAGGTCATTGTACAGTTATGTTCTTACAAAAAGCATTTGACACACTTAATCATAACATTCTGCTAATGAAACTTAAGTTAATAGGTTTAGACATAAATGCGCCAACATAGTTAAATTCCTATCTTACTTGAAAAAAAACAACAAGTTACTGATATTGATGATGGAAAATCTGCCTAAAAAGATTTCATGTGGTGTGTCTCAAGGTTCTGTCCTGGGGCTTTTCTTATTCTTATTTATGTGAATGACATGCCAGGTGCAGTCAAATGTAAACTGTTACTATATGCAGATGATTCAGCACTTTTAGTATCAGGAAAAGATATAAAGGAAATAAAACAGTTTCTAACTTTAGGACTAGAGTTGGTAAATGAAAGGTTGGTATAACTGGTGCCAAATTCAGTGATTATTTTCCAAAATTCTCTTTTTTAAAGTAGCAGTGTGGACAGCAATTAATAGCAGTATTGTTAATTAGTAATAATGATAGTAGTAATAATAGTAGTGGTGGTATTCCTGGCAGAATGTAGTAACAGGAATAATCAAGCAGTTAAGATGTAAACCACTTCAGGTAATAGGTACCAAAGAAGAGTATATAATTTGTAGTAATATATGAAGTTACCTAATATTTTCATACTTTAAACTTATTCTACTTTTTTACACTGCCATGTAAAATTTGTTTTATGAACTTGACAATTGTATACTGTTATCTTTATCTAATTTCAGGTACCTGTGACAAAATTCATGATGATGCCCTCAAAACAGAGTATGTATTCAACATGTATTTTGTGATATTTACTGCAATGTACTACATTTCCTTGATTATACTTTGGAAAATCTTACTTAGATGCATATTAATAAATCCTCTTTATGTGTTATATCTCTTAAAGAGGCCAGGGACATGGCCCCCTACAAAGTGCAATCATTTGCTGTCCTCATCAGTTGTTGAATCCTCATCTGAGTAGTTTTGTTTGGACCAGTCAAAAATCTCTTTGCTTCTCGTTATTTTGCCCTTCATCTTCCCAGACATGATTTATAATCAAGGTCATCTTTCAGCATGATATGCCTCAGAAACTCCACTTCTTCCTCAACACTTATCCTTGTTAGTTTTTCATGGTTTGTGATTCTGGGTATCCAGGAGATGTGACGTGTTCTCCTTAAAACCCATATTTCAATAACTTTGTATCTTGTGGAACCTTACTGTTATTGCCCAGCACCCTGCCCCATAAAGAAGAACTGATTTGATATCACATTCATGAATTATAAATAGCATCTCTCTAAGGATTTTGCTATTATTGAAAATTTTGCTTATTCATTAGAACACATCTTTAGCCATGGTAATTTGCATTGCCATTGTCTGGGATACTGCTACCTGGGTGACTAAATTTTTGCATTTGCTTTTTTGCTACTGACCTGATCTGAACATTCTAATTGAGAGCTTTCTTGCTAACTACTCCAAGAGCAAATTCACCTTATTTCTTATCAAGTGATTTCTTTTTGATCTGTACCTATTTGGCATTCATGCCATCAAACACAGATGTTGTTTAGCACTGTGGCATGTGCCATAGATTTTGATAATGTATGTTACTATTTTAGACTTGTTGAAGGGTTTCTTCTATAGCTTCACCATTACTGTTCAATCATATACTTGCCATAATTAGATTTTGCTGCTTAGGATGATACCTATACCTCTTGTGTTTTCCTTTACCAGAAAATACAATCTGGTACATTTTTCTTTTCATTGAGTTTAACAGATGAAGATGCTGACTTCTGGTCATGTTGGATTCCACATTTTCAAAGTTCAAAGTTCCCATCTTAATATGGTCTCTGGCTCTTACTGTAGCATAATGGCCTGGATTTGGCTGTGTGCCACAAAACTCCATACAGATTAGTTGTTGGCAGTGTCAACCCCATTCATTTCATTGGATTTTTTTCTTTTTTTGTAACCTCTATGTCTTAACTAGGCAAGATAAGAAATACGAACAATTGGTTCCCATTGACTACCTCCTGATGATTGAAAGAGGTCACCTTTGCCAGGGTTCTGCCAGATTTGCCATAGCCCAGGCCTGAACTATTTACCCATAGCTGGGATCCTGTCAGGTGCTATCATTCTGAAACAAAATGGACCTATGAACATTGGCATCTGAGGGATAGTTCTGTTATCCCCAGAGCCCTAGAACACGTGAACCAAGACCATATCACTAGACACAGTTTATTCTCAAACCTAGGAGCTACATATTAATGACAGATTGGCAGAAAATGTAAGGTGGTAACTCTTACAAGTATCCTTTGCAAAACTTAGCACAAGAAGACAGAGGATAACTTGGCCAAGTCATCAGACCTGGCAAATCAAAGACCATGTTCTGATATCAGTGTTTTCCCTAAGAACCGGTAACCAGCCAAATTGACCATTTCAAACGTTTTTGGGGATGGCTCAAACTTCAACCCCCAAAATTTTTTTTAGCGAATTTCAACTGAACTGTTCAATAATTGATTGTGTCTTGCATATCTTGAAAATGGGTCAAAACGTGTGTTCATCACATGTGTTGAATCAGCTGTGTTTACTTCCTTGTTGGTCCAAACACCAGAAGTAATGGCAATTTTAATTGGTTGATATCAGATGGTCATTCAATAACAAAATGAAAGTGAAAATAAAAGCTTCAAAATCATGTGAAGCACATGTATGAAGTAACATATAATGACCACGAACTCTATTTGATTACCATTATTTGATTATTTTGATCTAGAATCTGCCCGGTGGCCTGTTCCCCATTCTGCAGAGTTTCCTCAACCAGAATCGAGATGTCATAAAATTGATGTCATGAAATTTTTCAGTACTGACTGTGACTTAGTGTATTGTAATGACAGTGGGCTTCTTATAGCTTTAGGTTTACCCAGTTACAATTCAAATGATTGGAGACTGTTTATAGATAGCTAGAAGAAAAGCTTAAAGTTTGTCCTTCTTCATAATGGAAACAAGTTTGGAGCAGTACATGTAGGTGATTCTAAATGAAAACTATGAGAGAGCATTAAAAAAGTAATTAATTTACTCTGATACCATGACCATAATTGGATCATATGTGTAGACTTGAAGATGATGAATTCCTCTTGGGTCAGTAGAGAGGCTTCACCAAACATTCATGCCATTTGTGTTTATGGGACAGTAGGGATCAGGATCAACATTGGGTTAAACAAGACTGGCTGCAGAGACCACAACTGCAAGCCGGGGAGCCAAATCTGATTGAGCAACCTTTGGTTGATCGATCTAACATTGTACCTCTTCCACTTCACATAAAGTTAGGCTTAATGAAGCAGTCTGTAAAAGCCTTGAACAAAGACCAAGAATGCTTTCAGCACATCAGATGAACTTTTCCTGGTTTGTTTTATGAAAAAGTGAAAGCTGGGATATTTGATGAACCCCAGATTTGGAAACTCATTAATGACAGTAACTTTGAAGGAATCATGACAGTTGTTGAAAAGGCGACATGGACTTCATTTGTAGATGTTACCAAGCAGTTCTTAGGGAATTATAAATCTCCAAACTACTGGAGCTTGATGGCTGATTAGCTGAAAAACTTGCATAAGCTTGGCTGCAGTATGAGTATCAAAATGCATTTCCTGCACAGTCACTTAGATGTCTTCCCGGAAAACCTTGGAGATGTTAGCGATAAGCAAGGTGAGATGTTCAACCAGGACATAAAAGAAATGGAGGAAAGATACCAAGGCCGATGGGATGTCCACATGATGGCGAACTACTGTTGGTCAATAAACCGAGACTGTCCAAGTGTCAAACATGCAAGACAAAGTCAAAAAGGAAGCTTCCTACCATAAAGTGGCATCCTTTTTCCTATTTCTATATGCTTATATACGCTAGCATGCATACAGCTCGTTTTTTTTAATATATTTGCATATACTTGTATGTTAATAGTGTGAACTGCCATATAAAAAAACTGAGACCCGATAGGGGAAAAATAATGACATTTTCGAAATCAGCATGTAAAGATTACCCAGGATCAGTTGTCAAATAATGATTACAAAAATTTTTTCTCAGTGTTAATAAAAGTGAATCAAATTTCAATTTAAAACAATTTTATTCACATAAAAAGTACAAAAAAAACCAGGAGTAACAGTTACAATCTACCGGTATAAACAACCCAATTTTAAACAATATTTTTCATGAAATAAACTAAGATATTGGCTATAATATTTCAAGTATAGATGCCTCTCTGCAGTTAATTAAAATGCCTAAAATGTTTTTAAAATTAACAGAACAATACTGCTTTTTATATACCTTCAATTAGGAATTTTTCAAAACTTGAAAGACCCTATTTTCAAAATTAATTGCTGAGAGGCAAGTTCTTGATTATAAATTACATGTTTTTTCCTGATACAAAATGCATATTATGGACAATATTTAAAACACATTAAAATAGCTAGTACATATGTAGAGGATTTAACAAAGTGACTTTGTGTCACTCACACAATGAATATATATATATATATATATATTTGACATAGGAAATATGCCAAACCAACACTGACAAACTCCAGCTAATAACAATAATATTTGACACAGGAAATGACTAAAGAAAGTATACCAACATTTACTCAAGTAAATGTTGGCATAGTTTCTTTAGTTATTTCATGTGTCAAATATATATATATATATTGCATATGTGATATATATATTGAATATGTGATATATATGAATGAAAAAAAAAGAAGAAAATTAAAAGAAGTGCTCTGGTATCATGAAAAGTGACCTTAAAAACATCATTTTCAACACATCAATTTACCCCCCAGATATGCCCCAGAATGCAGGATTTTGCATCAAGGATTTCAAAATTTTCTGGGGAGTAAGTTTTCCCAGACCCCCCTAAGGCAGGCCTGTTCAATTCTTGAACAGACCTGGTCAAACAAAATGAGTGGAAAACCCTGTGATATTATGACATAATAATGGACATTGCAAGATAAACTACTTACCTGGGAGGGAGAGATGGAGCAGCAAATTTATTTTTTTTAGTCAGGGACTAAACCTACAAAGAAAGAAAGGCAAGTTATAGATCCATGGTTATTTAGCCTGAACCAGGATGCCCAGATATTTTTGATCAGGAAAAATGGCTTCTCAATTGAAATAGTTGTAAGTATTGTACAACAGTAATTGGTTGCTGGGAGTCTTGTTACCTTGCATAGTCAAGAGTCAGTTGCTCAATATCGTTGTTGGAAAATGGACCAACATAACACATGTTTTCATTTTTAAATATATATATGAAACTAGTGGCTCTTACTTTTTTTACTTTATGTTGGCAGGTATGAGAAAAGTAGCCGGAGAGGTATGCTTGGGTATGAACAAGACTTCATGCGTTTTTTACAGAATATTATGTCTGATGTGGACAGAAAAATAAGGAGGGGGCATGAGAGGTTAGCACTGTCTGCTCAAAAAGAAATGGTATGTATATCACATGGCTTTAAATCTTACTTCATTAATTGAACCCAGAACTGTAGCACAGTTTTTGATGATTGTAAATCATTATCAACATGATTTTTTTCCTTTCTTGAAGGGATTTTGCTTCATGTAGTTTGTATAATGATAAAAACATTGAATGGTGGTGTTCCTATAGTTACATTTGAGTTATTACCAAGTTCTGAAGCACAGACTAGACAGATATATTTTACCCTGTGTATCTATGTTAGCACTTTATTGCTATCAAGTTCAACTTACTTTTGGAAGGTGGCATGTTTTGTGTTTAATTTTGTTTTACACAAAGTAGGTAGGTAGAGGTTCATGCATGGCTTTAATTACAAGATAAGTAGCTTTAATCCTTATCACAAAATTGGGCAGAATTGGTTCAAGTGGAGTTAGCAACAGCAAAAATCAAATAGTTGGTATCACATATACTTCATATTATTAAGAGACAGATTTTTAAATACAAAACCATTTAAGTGTGGTACCTTTTTTTTAAACTTACAGGAAATGGCAGAAGGAAAAACAGATGATGAAAAGGTGAAGATGATGTCAGACCATATCACTCAACTTCTGGAAGAGGTAATAACAAGTTTAATAGGTATAAGAAGGTAGTTGAGGTATCTGGAATTAAATATCAAATACAAGTAGGCAATTTGTTTGCTCTTACTCAAGTTATTCAATATTGCAAGCTTAGAAAATGTGGTTTAATTGAGCTTGAAGGCCACTACATAGAAATAGGGCACTGCAAGAAGAGCTTTAAAAGCATATTTATTGAACCTTGAATTCTGACCCCAATACTTGTCCAGTTAGTTGACCACTTGTAAATTAGGCATTAGCCTTGTGTTATTTGCATAATAAGTGGAAAGGTAGTCTGCCAGAAATCAGCTGATATCTGAGCTTGTAGTTCTGGAAAGGGTAAAATTAATACATGGGCATGAAGAAGCCCATTCGTTCCATTCTTAAAAATGGCACACATTTCAAGTAGAGTTAGAGGAGTAACAAAACATATGCTTATAAAGTGATGAAAAGGTAAAGTATATGAAAAGACAAGGCAGTATTCTGTTGAAACAAAGCAAGATTCAAACCAGTACCCTTGCAGAAAATAAGCCATGTGGCAGTAAAAGCATTAAAGGTTAGATGTTAGAAAGGCCATATTAAATCTGAGCCTTACAGGAGAATATTTGAATTTTTAAAATCCATAACCATGGCGAAAGGGTCAGACTTAAGAACACTCATAGCTTAAACATGATTTTTATTTTTTTAGACAGAAACACTCGGAGCACAAGGAAAAGTGGAAGAAGCCCAGGGTGTAATGAAATTAGTGGATCAGCTGAAGGAAGAGAGGGACCATCTTCAGTCTCCTGTAGGTCAAGACTTCTTATCATATTATATATAAATGTCAAGACGTCTTATCTCATAAACCTTGACAAGATGTGAGAATACTTTTAGTATTTTTGTTAGTAATATAATATAGTTGATAGTGGCATGTGTTTAGTCAGAAAGTGATGCGTTTTTATTTATTACGGAAACAGTTAACCAACACAGTATCATAATCAAAATGAGGGTGGTGCTTTAAGTATCACTTCCCTACTTCTCAACTCACCATTTCTTGTAATAACAGTATTCTTTCTTCAAATAATGTTCTTTGAGCCACTTCTTAATTGCAATTTTGAATTCCACGTCAGTGGGATAGTGTCTACCTCCCAAATTCTTTCGCGGAATCAAAGAGATGCTGTTCCTAAAGGTGGTGCGCCTGGTGAGTATGAATGGTGGTCCAGAGTTTCCCACCGGATTAAAGTGATTGACTTGTTGCCTTTGTATGGTCAAGCATTTGTCATGCAGAGGGAGGACATCGATTTTTGAGTTTGGTCTCAATGTTTGCCAAAAAAATAATTCCTTTTCTTTTTACCAAGAAATCAACAAATGACACCTTGAACCAAGACGAGAACCTTGATTTTTTCAGCTGTATATGTTAAATTAAAAGGTATTGAGTTGGTCATACTTTTTGTAATCGTCAGCAACTATAAATGGAGCTGCGGATCTTGTGTCTTCACTTTCCTTAAGTATGGTCAGACAGCACTCAGGTGGAGACCTGGGGCAGAGCCCCAAGTGCCCTTGATTTTAACGCTTTTCTATAACAAATTGTCGCCTAATATGTGCCCATAAAATGGTCTATATACGTAATATTAAAGTGTTCTTTATATATGTAATATTCCAGACCATCATTGTTGATGATAAACAATTTTTATACCACAGTATTTTTAGCTGAAAATAAAAGCAAAGAAGTTACTTGTTGTTAAAAGTACTTTTACTTTTGAAAAAAACCCTCACACTTTACACATTACCGTTCACATGGGATCGCATTCATTGGACGTTTTTTGTCTTTAGTTTTTCTTTCCATTGCGTTCAATTTAACTTGACACTATTCTAAAAAATATTGCTAACTTGTAACTAAACATAATTTTAATGTTACAGAGTTTCTTTAAAACATAAGCGTTTGGCATCATTTTCTTTGCATTTCCGCATTTAAATATATTTTTTCATAAGGGCTTTTTCATAAAAAGATATTGTTTTCAGCAGAAAATTTCACCTCAAGTTAATCAAATAAATATTAAACAGCACAATAAAACAAACTGCACTCAGTGTCTGATAAAGCACAAAATATATCGTTAGCCGATCATTTTTTAGTGTAAAAGACGTAATTTATTCCCCGCCGAAACCCACTTATTACTACAAACCAGTCAGTCCCTCAATAGTGGACAGATAAGTCAAAATTTTAAAATTAACAGGGGTCAAAACAAAGAAAGACCATTTACTCCTCAGTTTCGTCTTCAGACAATGACAGGTCAGATATTGACGTAAGAACACTTTTCCTTTTGAACATGTCTTTTGCTCATGCCTTTTGCCTTATGACTTGCGTTTGCGTTGTTTCAAAAGGTGATTTTTAGTGTTTTAACAATAGCGAGCACACTTTGGCATGATTACTATGAAATTGGGAAACAGTTATCTCACTGACTCGATTTCTTGGTATAGCATTCTAGTTTTTATTTGTTAATCTGTTTCATGTTGTTCTTTGAAAGTGTTTATTTGACTCAACAGTTTTTCTAACGGTGCGTTTGAAAATGATACGGGTAAAATCAATGAGCAAAAGCATCCGTTTCTAAACTTTAGTCTCCCCGTAAAGCTTGATGTCCAAAGGTTTTTTGTGACAAGTAACTGTTGAACTGTTGATAAAGACATTCAGACATAATTTGGGAAAAGCAAAACAACTTGTAGCAGACTGGCCACGGTAGAAAAGATTCGTGATTTTATGGTGGGACAGGATCGGAACGATCTAACTAGTGAAATAAGGTTTTTAGGTGGACTGGAAAAGGTGCCGGTAGCCAGCATAAGAGAAAGAAATATCAAATTACTGTAAAGATTTTGTACCCTTGTATATGTCCAATTATGCAACTTTGCGGTTTCTTTGGTCAAGTTTGTTTTTAAAGGTGGAAGGTTTCTTGCAAATGTTAGTGCTTAGGATGATTCAGAGTTGACAAGACCTGACTTTTTCTGTTGTAGTTTACCAGTAATAGTCACTAACAGATTGTCTCTTTGACCTAAGCCGAGGTAATAGCAAACCAAGGCAGATATTTCAGTCAGAATATTAAGATAATGAGTAGATAATATTACCAGTGCTCTCAGTCTTGAGAATTAGAGAGAAAATGTATAGAACTGCAGGAATGGAGCATTACCAGAAGGAAAGGGTTCAAACTCGCGATCGTACTTAATAGGAAAAAAACCACCCACCTCAGACCATAAGTGACCTGGAAGTAGTTTGTGGCACCGGTCACGTTCTTTACATGATGCCGTTTTAATTTATTAAATTTCTTACTTCTTAACAGTCTGGTCATGGACCTCTACAGTCGCAGGAAAAACAAATGGAAGTGTGCGAAGTATGCGGAGCATTTCTTATTGTCGGAGATGCACAGTCAAGGGTTGACGATCATCTTCAAGGTAAACAACATCAAGGATATGCTAGAATCAAGAGTACGCTTGAAGAGCTCAAGGTAAGTAACTACATCACTATTGACAAGGTTATTGAATTTGTGTGCCTGACCAGTGGATGGAAAGGACGGCATGGATTTTTCAGGTATTTCGTATTATCTATTCTCAAATGAGGTCCCATATAAGATGTGTAACACCACACCACCCTCTGCAGAAGTGGCTTAGTGCAGATAGTCAATGTTAGAACACATACTTCAAATGCCAGAAGACACCCTAGCAAAAAGCTTTAGAATTTCCTGCAGTGGCATAAAAAAAATGCAAGGCCTGTAAGGGAAGACATTGTACAAATCTACTTAGGGTACTGAGAGCAGACCTCAGAGATGTAGAACTGCATTCTACTGCTCCGGTAGCTAAGGATGCCCGCTGGGGATAAAACGCAGTGAATCCAAATGAAGAAGGACTGATTGCAACTGTAGGAAGTTTCTACTACTACAGATGCAATACACAGTATATCATCATCATTTGTATTATCCTGACCGGTAAAAGGGTCTTAGCACGTTTCTATTAGATAGTGTAATGTTTATTTTTCATTGTGCATTTTTAAACAATTCTGTAATAGTTTGTGTTATGAATAGATCCAGTAGCATATAGGATGTGCTATTGTTGTGCTGTTGAATCACATTCCCAGCAGACATACTAATAAAGATACAGTAATTGGTCAGATTTCACCAATCGGTACTTAACCTTGAAGTAAAAAATTTAGTTTCTTAAAAAGACGATGTTATCCTGCAGGAAGAAAAAATAAGAGTGGCAGAAGAGAAAGATGGCCCAAGACACTTGGATTATGCAGTTTCCAGGTGTTTGGAGTAACTCGATTTTTTAAAATCACATTAACAGATTTGTATTCATTGCATTTGACATGTGGCGGCTGACATGGGTGTCATGTTTATTTGTATCAATTTTAAGGTATCTTTGACAATATACTTTTAATTCACTTAACGATGGTTGCTGATAATCATAACTTTAAGCAGGTTTTGCTAAAGCCTTGTTAATATATTATTGCTTTATTAAAGTAACTTTTCGTACTCCCGTCCTTTAACCCTTTCGTCTTTCATAAACATCTCGAGCGACTTAACAAGCAAGTTATAAGGCGAAATTTTTTATATTGTTCTGTAGTCTTGCTGTTGCATTTGTTTGCGTTGGTCTACGGTAGTTATTACAACCTTATTAGGTTTTAAGTATTTGTTGCAGTGCAGTAACATAAAGGAACTCGATTAAACGATTGATTTAATTGGTCAGTGATATGGCTTAAGGAAAATAAGGCTCAGTTCCATCAGCGGTAGGTTGTTGTTCATAGTTGGTGGTACTAACTTCATCTAACGTCTTACATCATTTAGCTGTTACCAGAAGTACTCCTGTTTTGTAAAGTTATGCCAGCATTAGTTTTCCCCAGAAATTAGTTTCCATACAACAAAAGATAAAGCAGGTCGAATATGCTCTTGTACATGTTTTGCAACTTTCCGGCATGCGACTAATTTTATCTTATTTGCTGGCTACGGCCAAATATTGAAAAACACATCCTTATACTATCTCCTTCACTTGCTAAAAACGTTATCATTGCATAGTGCTTCGAAGACTTTGTTACATTTAGTAGCAACTAACGCAAGTTTTCATAACCTTTTATTATTTTGAAACATGACTGATTTAATTGTTGTTTGAATTTTTAAGGCTGGAAAGTGGCGGCAGAACTATCCAGACAGAGAAAGAGACAGGGAAAAAGATCGGCAGAGGGAAGAGAAAGAAAAAATTGAGAGTAAGCGAGACAGTAGTCACGAAAAAAACCGTGATCGTGAAAACAGAGAGAGTCGTACGAGAGATAGAGATTATGACAAAGACCGTGACAGGGATAAGGACCACGACAGGGACAAGGACCGCGACAGAGATAAAGACCGCGACAGAGATAGGGACCGCGACAGAGATAGGGACCGCGACAGAGATAGGGACCGTGACAGAGATAGGGACCGCGACAGAGACAGGGATCGCGACAGAGATAGGGATAGACACCGTGAAAGAGATAGGGAAAGACACCGTGATAGAGATAGGGAGCGAGACAGAGACCGGGATAGAGATAGGGATCGAGGTAGAGATCGTGACCGAGGGAGAATAAGAGATAGTCACAGAGATAGGGATGATCGGTATCGGGGACGGGATAGAGACAGAGAACGTGATGCGGACAGATTTCAAAGAAGAAGTTATGAAACGGATAGGGACAGAGATGGTCGTCGAAGTAGAGATTACAAAAGGAGCAGAAGTAGAGATAGAAAGAGAAGCCGTAGTCGTAGTCGAGATAGAAAAAGAGCTACCAGTAAAGAAAGAAAAAGAACCAGAAGCCGTTCACGAGACAAGGAGTCGTCGAGAAGAGAAAGCAAAGATCGAAGAAGTCCAAGCAGAGATGAGTCAGAGGTCAAGTCTAAGAAACGAAGACGTAGCAGTAGTCTCGACGATGAAGACGACGCCCGTGACAGTCACAGTCCTGAAAGAAAAAGCGACGAGAGCCCTAGGAACGACAGCAACCGAAGTAATAGCAGATCAGCAAGTCCGGCACCACCAACTAGGGACGAAGAAAATAATTTACGCGGTAAAGTGTCTGACGAAGAGAATTCTGGAAGTGAACCTGATGAAGAACAGTCAGATGAAAATGAGGAATAATAAATTCTTTCTCATGTAAACTACTGTATAGTCAAGGTAAGTAGATTTTATGATGTGTTGATATTGCAGTGTCCCAGTGTTCTTGATGGTATTAAAAATTTTAGCTGTAACCATTATTTTGAAGGATTAACAAAAGATTGCATATTACTTCACGGGAATTTTTGTGAAATATGTTGTTCGCACCAGAGGAGAACGCAGAGCAAAGGATGTTGTGTTATGGATTGCGTATTTCTAGAAAAAGCAGGTATTGTAGTTTAAAGCTTATTAATGCATAGTTGACACTTGCAAAAATATACAATTATGCCATCGCCAGCTATTTTAAACCCCATTCACCTGCATTTCAAGTAATGGTCTGGATAGAATGTGCGTTTTGACAAAGCACTTTTTCAATTCTGTACTGTTTTTAGTTATGTATTATTTTTGTATGAACTTTCCTCTCTCAGCATTAAATGGATTATGTCATTTGAGTAAAAACTAAGTATTGAATTACTTGAAAAACTTGAATTAAGTTAGAACCAATATAGACTTTTAAAGATAGCTATGAAATTTGATTAGCGCTGGGTGCCATTTGCATGTTTAAAAATTTAAATAAGTCGAATTACTATTTTAGGTTTTTGATCCATTGATGCATTTTCAGAACATTTTCTTCTAATTGAATTTTTCAACAGTTTAATCAAATTTTGCTGTTTCAAATTATTCACTTGATCTGCCAAAGTCAATAATATGAATTGTTTTTCTTTTCAAACAACTTTTCCACTTCTTTAAATGAATTGATAGAGATAGTTGTGTACATTTACTGAACTGTTTCTACATTAAAAAAGTACTAAACGAGATTTACATTGGATTTTTATGAGCAAGTTGAATTAGTAAAGAAATCATGCACAAATTTCTCTTTCCCTGGTGTTTTTATATTGTGTTATCAGCACTATATTGACACGTTTAAGTGTTGTAAAATTGTTGTGAAAATAATTAAACGAAGATTATGAGATTTTCTGGAAATAACAGCCCCAAAGTTTGGTTAAATAACCATAACTTACAAAAGGAGAGCAGTGCCATTGAAGTACCTACGAAATACTTACCACTGTTGGCTCTTGGAGATTCACAATAAATCCTTTGGTAAGAAACTCGGAGAATGCTCAACCTGAAATCCAGAGGATTCGCACGAAAGGAAAATCGAGGTATTTCACTCTTGCTTTGATAAAAAAAGTTTAACTTTGACAGCGATGACTTGAAAGCTTCTCAATCATTTTCCCTTGCACAGCTTGAAACAGGTGCGAAGGTCCATCACATCATAGGAGTAGACAGAGGTACCTTACTATTCTCTTCTTACCCTTGGACCTATGTCGTTTTTTGAAAGCATTTTCACAGAAGCAGTCCAGGTACCCATTAATTTAAGTACGTTTAAAGGTGATTGGGTAAAGCCTGTCGCATGTTTTGCTTCGTAGTCAGGTAGTATACTGCTTAGTCTTTGACCAGCATTGAAGAGGTAACATGGGTTTGGTTTATTTTTTATACTTAATTGTTTGTATGTTTTAGTGTTTAATGATACAAGTATTTTGAGGTTATGGTGTGGACATGGAGATGGAAAATTTCTTTTTTTGAGAATTAAAGTGCGGAATGCCCAAATTATGGTAACCCCTATTGTTGTTAGAAAGTTATTGAAGCTATTAACACTGAATGTGAAATGACGCAAAGAAGAAGTCACCCTTTTCGCGGATTTCTGCCTTACAATTATTACAGGAAGTTTTAAAGGACTGTTTTATACGCATGCATTGGCGGACGTAGGGTATTAAATGATACAATATTCATCGTATCAGACTTCATCCGAACACCAATAAAATATGTGGTTAAGATTGCTAATTTTTTTGCCAGTGTGTATTTAAAACACTTCCAATTGGTGTATTTTAATAGAAGTCATTAATCGGTTTTTGTTTTAAACAAACCCGGGATCATGCCCTTCAAGCAACGGAAGCTGCATGTGTTTTTAAAATGTGTTTTTAATGCGTTTTTGTATCAAAGGAGAATCGCTCGTCTTGGAACTTGACATTTGTTGTAACAGGTTTCCCGTGCTCTAATTTTTTGGCCCGTTTTTGACCCGTTTTTGGCCCCCATAGCTGTCGTTTTAAATAAAAACAAATTTTGGACATTGATACTTACTTGGAAACAACTCATTTTTATAGACGCAGACATTTGGTAGACAAAAGACTGAATTACAAGCGTTGTTTGGTCACGTGTTTAGCGTGATGTTATCTTCTGGGCCACGAATTTAAGATAGCATGAAATAGTTTGCCTACGGGGAAGCAAAGTTATTTAACACAAAGATACTCCCAGGGTTTTTTTTTGGGGGGGGAGGGGTCTTCATTTTTAGTTTTCCTCTAAACATATTTTCCAGTCTTGTAGACTGCGTTTAACTACAGTATCAGCAAATTTGAAAATAGTTAATATGGAATGCCTGTTTAATAAAATTTCATTCTAATCAGTTTGGGCTTTACCCTCGAGAACCATAATAGTATTTTTTATTTTAAAAAAATAATTTGTAAAAAATAAAAAGCCCACAAAACGGAAACCAAGACCGGGGGTAGGCAGAGAGGAATGCTATATGATTCTGGAAAACCAGAACCACACTCTAGATTGAAATGCAACGACGGAGAATAGCCCAGTACACTTTTAATTGTAATTGGAGAAGGGACTGTTTTTAATAAAGGTTTAATATTTGCATTAACGGAACTTTACACGAGAAATGCTTGCGTAGGATTGAACATGCTGTACCCTGAAGCCATTGATGTCTTTGGCTGTCTATGCTGGGTGAAGAATCCTAGGACCTAGATTGTGAAGTTCTTTGTGCTCCTAAAGCTATAAACAAGTGAAGATTGACACTCATTAGTTATTTCCCCTTCTCCATCTTACTTTACCCCCTACGTTATTAAGTGTCAGAAGCGAAATGCTGCTACAATTTATGCTGTGTCTTTAAAGGCACTGGTACATAGGAAAAAAGCCTATCATCGTAAGAAGAAGGTAGGGACAAACATTCATGTCATACCACTGAACCCGTCATAGTTTGTCTGGCGAAGCACATTGGAAGCCCTGGATAGGGAAAATGTTTGAAATAAGCAGCGTGGATATGTAAATTGTACAAGAGGCTTTCTGGAAGCCAGAGACCAGCTTCAGTGCACATCATATAATGTAAAGGCGTATTAAAAGAACGTTGTCAGTAAATGCCACAGGTGTTAAGTAAAAGTAAACGACAGATAAGCCCTTTTTAAACAGGTCACAAGATAACAAATACTTCGATAGAGGGTACTGATGTGTTAGAACGACCTGTGTGGAATTCAGAAATAAAATTACATAAATTAACTTTTTAGTAATTGTGCCAAAAGAAAACTTAGCCAGGATCTACGATGCTAGTTACTTTTTATTCAAACTATGGTCAATGCTCTGTATTTGCCGACCATAAAACCATGACAACATTAAACATATTTGCATGGGGGAAAAGAAGACCTACGAGTTTCTAGTTCAGAATTATCACTGTTCGAATCGATTTTGGAGCAGTATAATTGGAACTTGAGTTTATGTATGCAGCATAGATGAGGTACCACTTTTGCCTTTGCTGTGGAGGCAGTGGGACGACATGGTTTGAATTAACGTGTTATTTGGCCCCTGCAAAGACAATCTGTGGAGCAGTAGTGATGCTTTCCTTATTTACGTGAAGTCGGAGAATATTTAAAGATAAGCTTCGTGGGGTTACGCCAATGACCACCAAGGTACATGGTTATGTTTTTGTAATTTTGACGTGTCAGTAAGATATATTCTTCATTGCACTTTGCCGAAACTCTGCTTTTTTAGCTTAATATTCTAATAAACTTATTTTAAGCGAGTGGTTTGAGTAAGAGGAGCATTTTTGTTTCATTGTGTAGTGGCAATACCCAACTATACCCAGTTTAATTCTCAATTATTTTAGCACCCAATCTGTATTAAGGCTCCTGGAATTGACTGGCAGCAGAAAGAACTGCTCTTATCGGTTTCCAGGTCTAGGTTCGTTTTGCACAGCAGCATTTGCTTATTTATAGCTATTGTGCTTGTCAGTGGTTCCCAGACTGCTTCCATATCGCTTCCATATCGCTTGCCTTCTTTTTAAACGTTATTAATTGCTAATTATGTTACTGTGACTTACCATTGACGGCGATTTTATATACCCCTAAAACATAACGTTTGATGTTTGCTTTGGGCAACAATTCGTGCATATGCTTAAATAGAACGTATTCTGCCACAGCGTAACTATGTGAACCGTTCATTTTGTTTGAAGAGGTTTGCTTTTTGGTTGTGAAAAGGTAGCCCTCCGCCCATAGTGGTTTTATGATGTCAATATTAGATTAATAATTGTACTTAAAACTGTAATTGCAATTGTTCATGCTCGTATTTGGCAGCATTTTCTCGCTTTTTCTGGCATTTTCTTTAGGGCGTGTTCTGTTAACTTGCAGTCACCTCGACACTGCCGGAGGTGCATCGTTCACAAGTAGTGTGGCGTAGAGCACTTTGGGAACCACCGATGAAGTGTGGTTGTTGACAACAACAGGCTGCTTTTGAGAAAATACCATTATTTCATAGCAATTTTCTGTATAGCTTTGAGCAGATTGCAGTCAGGATTGTGACATTTGTCAAACGTGTTTTCTCTGTTATATTGCAAGGTTTTCTCCATATTTTTTATGCTTTTTTATTGGCTTCAAGAGGATTACAGCTTTGTATTTTATTTTTTGCGACCAAAACCAGTAGTTTTGCAATTATTTTTTTCTTTTGAATTTGAAGCAAGCATTGGTTATATCAAAAAAGTCTTGAACCCTTTGCCAAGTTTGTGTTGAGCGGAAAATGCGGGGCAACTGCAAGGGACATAATCAATGGGATATTTGCATCCTCTTACTGGTTTTGATCGAGCGATCACAGCAGTCACGGTCATAATGGGCCAGAAATAGGTAGTTATTTAGATAAAGAAATTCGTTCCAAGTTTCATTTTTACTTAGTGCAATTCGAAAAACGGACAAAATTGTAGGATATGGTTGGATTGGCTAATGTTCTTTGTTGGAAAGCCATTTTTTTAAGGATATTGCTCCCAAGAAAAATCGTCAGTCTCCACAATTGCCGAGAAGCGCAGTTTACATTTGCTGTCGAAAATAGATTGTCATAACTGTAAAATGAAATAGCGGTCTATAGATTAACGTAACACATCAGGTGTTATGCACTTCCCATCTACTGAATGCTTCACCACAGCGGTGTTAGTATAGTTCTGACATATATAAAAGGTTTGATATTTTATTAACGACCTATTTTAACAATTTTTTTCACAGGAAAGCTGACAGGAGGACTGGGTCTTTCCTTTTTATCTCATTTGAATCATTTTCAGTGGTACACTTCCAGGTGGAAAAATATTTGAAAGGAAACATGAGGCCGAGTCGTTTGATACTGATAGTTCATTCGGCACGAACAAACAAGCTGGCCAAAGATTTACAAAGCAGTGCGAGACAGAAGAGAAGGCGGGACTGCGAGTACGTACACTGAATGCGTAGGGAAAAGGATTATTCAACGACAAAATATTGCTACCATTTCTCGGGTCATCTCTTAACCACTACATCCTAAAGCATAACTTTATTTTTTATATCTGGTCCGGTCAAGGGCTGTAATTATGGTAGTCAAAGACGTGTCACTGTTGTTTCCAGGCGTTAAATGATTTAAGTATTTGTTTTTTAGGTCATCTTGATTGGTGTAACCGGAGTACCTCTTTTGCAGTAGCGTGCATGGAGTGATTATCTTGTTTGAAAGTAGTACTTTGCCCATTTCCCCCATATCCCTTGCCTCCTCACACCGTACCCCCCTCCTTTTTCGTATCTTGTGTTGCTTTTGTTTATTATTTTATGTAAGACATCTCATTTGGGTTATGGTTAGGATTAATCTTTGCTTGACAAATTTCTTTTGCCTTATTCCATTATTAAAAGATGTTTGACACTGCTTCTAAGACAATGTTTGGGAATTTGTTGTTGTGATATTATTGTTGGTTTTTGTATTGTTTGATAGAACATAAAACTGTGTATGTCCAGGACATCAAATGTGCAATTTGAACTTTCTTTTATCATGAAAGAGGGATTACTTGTATTTGTTTAAAGTTTTTAAGCATGCTTTTGTCCGTATTTCGTGCCGTACGCTCTCGCTACAAGAAAGCATTCTGCTGCCCAGCAGCAATTTTGAAACTAGCCAAACTATGTAGAGAGGTAGAGTCTTTTGCGACATTTTTACATTTGCCGTTTTATGATTCAAAACAAAAGGGCGGGCCATTTTCTGTTCTTCATTTTCAGCTGATGCTATAAGTAAGTTCGATGTTGTATTGACTAGCGCATTGATTTTTGCACTGACGGTAAAACAAAGTTTCATAGTGTTGGCTGCACAGATTTTAAATATACGAACCAGAAGAATTAAATAGACAGTAGATATTTCAGTGCGGTAATATAAAGTAGGATCTCCCCTTCTCCCCTAGCGCCTTTAATTAGTTCATAACTCTAATTTGCTTCCCCTCACATGGTGTGCCCATTTTCACAAGTGGATCATGCGTTTAATATACATATTTCTTTTCTTAAGATCAGATTCAATCATACCACTTCACGTTTATCATAAGTAGTTAGGAGTCGTGTGCTAGGTCAGGGAAGTAGCTTAGCAACATATGAAAAACCAACTACAATGCAAAGTGATTATTCCTGAAGTATGTTACGCACCAGTCTCCGATATTTTAAACGATCATCTCTGCACACGTGTAGGTTTTGTGAGTAAGCCCCTGATGTACGGGATATTATCTAGTAGAACATTTCTTTTTCGGTTTTTGACTTTGTCTGTATTTCCTCACATTTTTGGCATTTGAAATGGGAGCCTTTGGTAAATTTTAAAAAGTCTAGGTGAAGAACTGTTTAGGACAGCACAGAAAAGCACTCAAAGGTAATTGTGTTTTTCAGTCGTATGAATTAATTGTCGAGGTAAACAACTATATCAAATGTATTTTTGAGCAGTGGTATGTTTTTAATTCTGTTTGCGGCTTTTTGCTATGCTGTTTATCCTTTTGATTCTTTGCTGTGCAGGTCAGTGTACACTAATACATGTTGTGATCCATTTTGTTTACCAGAATATCCTCGATCCATTCACACAGTAGCTAATAAGTTAGAAGACTCACGCCTTGATTTCCATGTTGTGTGGCTTTATGACACTCGAGTAATACACGTTTTCTGCATTAGCAGCAGACAAAGGCACAATAAGGTTAAATATTTGGCATATTAAGTCGACAGCATTACCTGAAACGAAATAATTTCGAGAGAGCTTGTTTTTCGATGTTACCTGGTGCACTGTAATATTCGGGGTAATCTCTCTCGTCCGTCGTGGTGTTGCCTCATTCAAAGTTAAAAACTAATTAATTTATGCCTATTGATATCTAAGTATACCAGGTGTAAGGAATTCTTGGTGAAGCGATGTAAAATTTAATTCCGGCACGATTATAGAAAATGTGCCGATTGTTGATATTGGAGCCGAGTTGAATGTACTTTATCCTTTGTGACTTCATGTTTAAGACATCAAGCCATCATGGAACGAAAGGAAAAAGTTTTAACCTAAGAGGTAATAATTATGATAACACTGGTCCACAGAAAAAATTTTTTAATTTGTGCTGATATCCATTTAAGATGTTTTTATACAATTTTGGTATGCTGATTCCAAATCTGGTATTCATTTTGGCCCATCACGTCAGGATTTTTTGTATTTTTGACTTGGTCATTTTTAAAAAAATCAGCTATTTTAGAAAATATTTCAGGCAGTCAAAATATATAAAATTGATGTTTTTGCTAATATCTTAGACATCTGCACTCTAAACACATCATGGGCTGGTAACTGTTTAAAACTCATTTTATTTGGAGATAAAATTACAAATTGAATAGTAATTTGAATTTTCATAAAATATGCGTCATGTCATGTTTCATATTATTTACGCTTCTTTTGCTCGCAGATTCCAAATCACATCAAAATGGGGTTATGGTTAAAAAAAGAAAATAGATTGTCACTAAAAGTTATGTTAACACAAGATCAGAAATAAATACAACATTTGATATTGTTTCGTTTGTTTCAACATAAACCATGCTGCGATGCTTCATTCTATGAAATAACTTGAGAGCTGTGGAAGAAATTGACTTCTGTGTGACACGCTAATGGTTGAGAGCTGGGTTACTTCGTTTAGTAGACCAGCAGTAGTCTGCCATCATACGAGCACTCCATTTTCCTTGATACCTGGTCTCCATGTCTTTGATGTCCTGGTGGAATCGCTCTCCTTGCTCGTCACTCACATCCTCACAGTTGGGATGAAACTGATCAAGGTGATTGTGCAAAAAATGCACCTTGATACTCATGTTTGCTCCAAGGCGTTGATATGCATCCAGCATTTTCTTCACGGTTTCTTCATAATTTGCTGACGTTTTGTTGCCAAGGAAGTTTTGTACGATATCAACGAATCCTCGCCACGCATCGTCTTCAACAGGATTCATAAAACTTATCAAGTTCGAGTCCATCATCTTTCTTATATCCGGCGCGTCAAAAACTCCAGCCTTCAGCTTCTCAATACTTAGTCCAGGAAACAAACGGCAAATGTATTGGAAGCATTCTCCCTCCTTATTCATCACCTTGACAAATTGCTTGATCAGACCCAACTTTATATGTAAAGGAGGGAGATATATCCTGTCTCTGTTTACAAGAGGCTGGTTTGCGATATTCTTGTCTCCTATTTCAAGTGACTCGCGCAGCTCACAATCTGTTTTAACCCAGTGGTAAGTTTTATCGCGACTATCCCACAAACATAAAACACGGATGCTTTGTACAACCAGATTGCTAACCAAGAAGGAAATTGACCATTTTCAGGTCCACACAGAGCTTCCAGTTACGTTCACTGTATTCTAAGCCATCAAGAACTTGTTTAATTGACTCGTACGTTCCTTTCAGTGAATAGCCAATCGGAATTGAAGCGTATTTATTAGTATTGTGTAATAGCACATATTTCAAACTTCGTTTTTAGCTGTCAATGAATAAGCGCCATGAGTTTGCATCATAAGTATGAAGGCCAAGCTTCAGCATTACCGGTCCTACATTATTGCAAACAATAATGTCCTCAAACTCTTGAAAGTGTGGAAGAAATTCAATATCCCTGTTACGATAGTATGTCGCATTCGTCTTTTCACAAAGAAAATTTCTTTCCTTCGGGCGCGAAGCCAGCAGCTCAGCAGATTTCTTTGAGAGATTTAAATCGCGAATTAGGTCACTCAGATCATCCCGATTGAATAGATTCAGTTCACTTGAATAACCAAGATAATCAGCACTGTTGTCAAAATCCATGTCTTAACATTCAGATTTAGTTTCAGCTGATACGTCTAACACCGGATCTTTTGCCAATGATACAACTGAAGCAGGTACATCTAGCAGTTATTTAAAAGTTGGTATTTGCTGTTCATCTGAGTGTGGTTCCGGTCGTCTGACAGAAGGAATTGATGGGTAGCATATACTTTTACGATTTTTTTTTGTTATATCCAACAACGTTCGTCATAGAGAAATAGCAATCGTCAAAATGATTGGAAGGTTCACGCCAGATCATGGGAATTCCGAATCTGAGCTCCTTTTCTTTGCCTTCGGTCCAGCGCCGAAGAGCCTCTTTGCAGGCTTTGCAGACAATGTGGAGCCCATGGCTTATCCTGATCGCCAAGCTTGATTTTGAAATGTGTGCAGAAGGCTTTCTCGTAAAATTCATCAATCGATTTTCTGTTTTGTTCAAAGGTAACCTCTCCACATGTGTAGCAGAAAATGTCTTTATTGTTTTTACATTTTCTAGACATTTCTATAAAATATAGCATTTTACAATGTATTTACAACTGCAGATTCTAAATAAAAGTGGCAAAATCAATATTGAAAATTTTAACATGATCAACGGCATCCAAAATCTATGACACAATCTACAAATAACACAAAGATTTGTATTTATACTTTATTCTGCTACTAAAAAACAATTGTTCAATATGTTCAATAGACAAGAACCCACAAAAGGTACCTTTATATGCTCAGACAGTCCTGTCTGGATTTCAGACAGTTTTGTCTGAGTATTTAGAACCGTTTTGCCTACAAATAAAGTCTGAAATTAACTATCTGTTTTATCATCGTATCTTTTTTATTACCTTATTCACGAAAATTTGTGTAAAGTTTGTTGCACAAAAAATGTTATGAAATGCTGTGACGCCTGAAACATGCTCTAAATTCGTCGATTTTGGAAAAAAATCACTGGGTGAATAAAAAAAATCCTGACGTGTTGGGCTAAAATGGACATCAGATTTGAAATAAGCACATAAAAATTGTACAAAAACACCCTCAGTGGATATCAGCACAAAAAATGTGTTGACCAGTGTAATGTAACGGGATCAAATCCATTCGTGGTAAAAGAATTGCATAATCTCATTGCCAGAGAAAAACTAGATAAAGAACGATAGTTGCACAACATGAAGACCTTTGGAGAAAGAAGACGCAACAGACTAATTTTACCGGTAAGGAAAGTGCATAAGATTACTACGCATGGTTGATAACTGTGGAAAGGACGGCTAGCCGCAGCTGAAGATTTGGGAGGTTGAAGCGCATCAGTAAGATTTGGTTCTATTAAATTGCAAGCGTGTCTGAACTGAAAAAACAACAAGACGAGACCAGGCAGTCCGAATCCGGGTGTGGTGACATACTCTATGCAAGTAGGGATGGTAGATTGATGGAGAGACTGTTCTCTGATGATACTCCCGGTGTGATACGGGGAAAATATCCTGTGAAGCAAATTTGGAAATAAATTAATTGATTGATTGTAAGAACCCAAGGAAGATGTGGGAAAAGTGACTCAAGCGATTAAAACTGGACATTGACGAGGAGAATACACCTCGATATAATTATCGTTTTAATGTTATCCTATGCATATTGAGTATACGAATTCAGTTCTCTGTTGAACGGCTTGGGTTGTATTTTTACCGCATTTGGAAGAACCTAGTCACTTGCTCATTCTGACATGCTGCTGGTCAGACCGAGTTTGATTTGTTCTCAGGTTGCCTTGTGGCCAATACCCGAGTAAAGGCAGTGTCGAGGACAGATGTTGATTAACTGAAGGGAGTTGTAAGGAAAATCGTTGGTGTAAAGAGGGCAGACAAACTGAATGGAATGGTAACATTAGACGATTCCGTCCTGTGTGACACGTATTTTACGAACTGAGAGGTGGAACGAAAGATACCGAGGTTCCGTCCACAAATACCATGACCAGTCAGCCATAGCACATTCTTCGCCACACTTCCTCATTAACCTCTGTTCACGTTGACTGATTACATTCAAAAAGGTCGGCTGTGGAGCGAGGTCTAATCCCACAGAACATCGGCAGAGACCTGGGCTTGAAAGTGCATTGTTTATTGGTCATTCAAAGACCTTGCCAATGATAGAAAACCTCCAGGTCGACGTGTCCCATGAATAGATTGATCAACTGCACTCGTGAAGGCAGTGACAACATAAATGACCGAGAAAGCAAGACGATTTGTAATTTCACACCAGATAAAACTAAATCCAGAGCAATTGCTTTTGAGGGTATTTATTCATTGAGAATATTTCAAAAGGATATGTCAATTTCACCTCACGCGCATCACAACCAGTTAGATATAAATGCTTCAATACCACCTTACACCGGATTTATGAATTGAGATACAGCATCAAAAGGCGATATGCTAAGAATTGAATTTATAGGAGTATTACCAAAATATTGGCAAAATGCATCTCGGTCCCCATGAACAAAATTTCAAGCTCTTGAGTTGAAGCCGTATAATTCGCAGGAACGTAGGACGTAAGATTTAAAAGAGAATGGTCTCTAGCGTCTGATTTAGGAAAATCTGGGCAAGTCAACAAGCTTGTGAGCCAGAGCGAAGTTGTAGGTAGCTTTTCCAGGTCTATCAGTTCTTCTAGTACGAGCCAACCAGGTTATGTGATGAGCATTGAAATCAGACCAGATCGACTGACCGAGCCTATTGGTGATTGGGATGGTTTTAAGCGGGTTGACGTTGACACTGTTTACCACAATTTGCAATCGAAAATAAGATAGTGATTAAGATGACACCAGCACTGGAGTTTTTATTGAAACAACAGCTCTTAAAGGGTTTGCAAGCCAAGTCTTAAGAAGCCATAGCCCTGATAAGACTGATATCCCCGAAAGACGCAAACCTGGGATCTCGATGTCTTGTCTTGTCAGCAAGGCATTCTCATGTCCTTTGGACCAATTGTACTAGGATGTAGAATAATGTGCATGTCACACACACATACTTTCTCTGCAGCCGCTTCTCAATGTCTTGGGAGCTGTCTTTCTTTCTCATCCTTTCTGCCAGCGTGGCCTTTTATTCCTTTCCGATCTTGTCATATTGTGAAACCACTGCGTTTAGAATTTGGCACACACTTGTGCTCTTTCCTACAACGTTGTTGTTCATCTACTTGAAATCATACGCCCCCAGAAATATTTTCGAGAAGATCCCAGTATTTGTTAAAAACAGCTGTGGGCCCCTTCCACCTAATGTTAACTTGCCGAACTTGAAAAAATTCGCAGACTGATCACAGTCATTTTCCCCCTAAGCAAGCAATTTACTAAAAATCAGGAATATACGAGCCTTCTGCTAATACTTTACCCTCAGTGTTCATCAGGTATTAGCAGGACGGTAGTTGTACTGTTAGCTCGCTTGGAGGGCCTGCTAATGGGAATGAGATACCACTTAAAGTTACCCTAGATAAGGTTGTCCTTCGTCTGAGTTATGAATGTGGACAGATTGGTTGTCAAAGTTGAGTTCAAGCTAAAACTTGGTATGGCAGTATCTGACCCACCTCCTCCTACAGTTCAATCACTATAATCTTTTTCTAAATTTTCAACAGCACTCTTTTGGAATTGCGATACTGCTCTCAACCAGCGAGTAATGAAAAAGCCCCACTTCAAATCTGACTCTCCTCCTCCCATATTCCCACTGCTTATTTGTTTTATACTTCAACAAACTGTGCTTGTGCTGCCTTGACTGAAGTTCCAAGTAAAACAATGAGTTGCGTAGGGTAATTGCTACTAATCATATTTCAAGAATTTAACTTTGTTACTTAAATAGCAAAGTTTTGTTTCATAAACAACATGTAATTACTCAATAGTTCATTTAGATGCCCAGGCATATGATTAATAAAAAAGTTGAGCATTTTGCCAATACATATACATGACAAGTTTTATTGCGACAGCTCTAAAAACAAAGACGTGCGCCAAAAAGTTCGGCTGAATGAACACCCACCACCTGGTACAGGATAGAACATTCTAGCTAGACAACTGCACCAGATTATAGGTTGCTGGTTTGCTTCGCTTCCCAGCAGGACAACAAAATTACAGCTGAGGTAGTCAAAATGTTTACTCGAAATTTGTAATCAGGCAGTTATTTCCCAAGGTTTTTTTTGTAAGTTTTTTTCTTAACAGTAACTACCCGGACTGAGAAGTGTAAAATTAAGAAATGGACATTTTACAGAAAACTTTCTTGAGGTACTTCACATGCAGGTCATGGTATTTTTTTTTTTGTTTCTTTATCGAAAATACGAAAAAGTCGAACAGGAAAAATATAAATATTCAGGATGTCAGAGAAGATATTGGCAATAGCCTGTATTTTATTCAAATTTGGGGTTAAAGAAAGAACAGAGAAATACGATATTGATGATTTTTGTCCTATACTTGAGACGATGTTTAAGGTACTTCTGAATGCCAAGGCTATGTGAATTATTTCGACTCAAGGACTGTTCATAAAAAAAGTATGGTTTCATGAAGGCCCTTATGCTTTGATGAAACTAAGTCCAGTCAATGTATTTAAAAGACAGCGCGATATCACGAGAATTGGAGAAAAGAAAGGAAACACTGACCAGCTTTTAAGGACCGAATTATCATTCTTAGTACAAAGCATGAAGCTGGGATACTTGTCTGTAGCATCTAGGAACAAGGGGTGAAATTAAAGATACTGCATATAAGGTTTCTATTACAAGAAGAACGTGGAAGAAATGCAGAAAAAAAAAGGATTTGGATTTCAAAATGAAAACACTAAACAACTCGATGAGAATATTCCAGCAATTGATGTTGCATTTAACGAGTTCCATGTCATCTGTTACTTAATATGAAAATGAGCTTGTAATAAAAATGGGATCAAAGAATTAGGATTATGATTGAAAACTGGGTCAATTTTAACCACACAAGCGACTGGACGCTGGCAAAGCCCCACTTCTATTTAGTTTATCCGAAAATGAAGCACGAGATTCAAAGGATAAATTTGTAGAGTCTTTCCACAAGTATGGAAAATTAGTTTGTTGAACGCATCGTATGTTTGCAGGCAATACCTTTAGTTTATTGATGAACAGTACCACCTGTACGAATTGTCAAAGGTTTACAATTGGTCAAAGGATAAAGGCATACATGTGGCGAATGCTTTATCAACAAGATCCACTTAAAAGCCTCCACTAAAATGGTGTTTAAAATTGGATATACTGGAACAAACTGTACACCCCTTTAGCCCCTTGAGCTAAATGTGATCGATTTGAAGATACCCTTTCCCCCCGTTTTTCACGCTCGACAATTTGGAGCAGTGGTTATTGCGCCAGCTAACGATAAGAAAAAAGGGTAGTAAAATACCTATATTATCTGAACCACCTTTTATGCAAACTCTTTAACTACTCCGTTTAATAATTACTCGGCAGATAAAATGTCAGGGCTGGATGAGAGAAAGTGGGGTAGGGGTAGGGTGTTTATGTATTGAAGAGACTAAGCATGAAAAATAGGTGTTTGGCACTGCGAGGCAAAGAGTTAACGACAAGAAGGGGAGAAAGGAAATTAGGAGGAAAAGGGAAAAAAATATGGAAGGGAAGAGGAGGGAAGTTAGACGATAGATTTCGAGAGAACGGAAAACAAGGTGGCGGTGACGGAATGGATTGGGAGGGAAGGGGAAAGGCGGATGGGGAGGAATTGGGAAATGGGAAAAATAGAAAGTAAGAGAGAGAAGGAAGATAGGGAGAGGACAAACGAGAGATGGAGAGAAATTTGGCCTCGAAGGACTAAGGAAGGCCGGGAGGACAGCTAGGAAGCGAGGGGGAAAAGAAATAGGACAGGGTGGAAAAGTTGGGAAGTAAAGGAAAGAAAAGAGTTTAAGAGAGCCAGGTATGTAGACATTTCAGGAAAGGGAGAAGAGGCAACATGACAACAATGAGTCAGCTCCGTATGTACAATGGCTATTGTCATATTATTTGTAAAACACAATTTTAAAGAGCCTTTACATCAAGTCGTAAGTCTATAAATTCAATATTTTTGATTTAAGATTATCACAATACCAAAAATGATGGAAATGCCTCCTAACCAAAACTAAGCAATGGTGTTGTGATAAAACCCCTAAAAACACACCCAATATGCCTGCCCCATAACAATACAATAGTTTCTTTAGTACGTCATACATAAAGAACTGTAGAATGTAACAACAAGAGAATCAACATCAATAATAATAATTATAATAATAATAAAAATAATAGCGTAGCGTCGTAAGACGTATGGCCTCTGATCTTAATTGATTGGTGGGGTACACGAACTAGTTTTGCCTGGTAATTATGAATGGGCAAGATCAAACCACAGACTTGCCAGTCAGTTGCCTGACCATAACCAGTTGTGCATGTCCCGAAAGGGCTGACACATCACGCATTTCTGTTTAACGGGCGGGAGTAGTGGGGGAGCATCATATCTAGGTGTCGTGAGCGTGGATCTCTTGTTCTGAAGGGCCGAGTACCGAGTTCTTACTTTGTTACTTAGTCCTAAGGTCTTGGGTGAAGCCTCGCTCCGGAGACCGCTTCAAGCAGAATGGTTCACCTAAACTGGGAAACCTAAATAGGCCTCAACTGCAAGGTCATGTGCTGTTTTTATTTACATCAATATCGCACACACTTGGGTGTGATACATTCACCCAGCTTACCCTTA
>RDPX01000129.1:1799902-1813554 GCA_003991215.1 Morbakka virulenta | reverse complement strand
AAAACAAGTACAGCAAGACGGCCGGATTTGACCATAGAGGACAAAGAGAAGAAAAAGATCTGGATATGTGACATGGCGTGCCCTAAGCAACGGAACATTGTAAACACGCGTCTGGAAAAGATGGCTACGTATAGACAGTTGGCGTTTGAAATGAGGGAAAGACGACCTGACTACGATATTAAGGTTGTACCTGTGATAATTGGTGCCCTTGGAGGTGGTATAAAACAAGTGACGAAAGACATAAAAAACATTTTTGAAAACGAAGAACTTTTGCTTAGGACAGTTGAGGAAATGCAAAAAAAAAATATTAATAGATAACGAAACAATAATTCGAAAGGTGTTTTCAGGACTAATACAAGATATTGATTGATATAAATAAGCACGTTATGAATAGAGTTTTGTTTATTTAGTTTTAGATTATTTTTTTAATTACATAATTAGATTCGAAATTTCCCTTGCGCTGAGTAAGGCGGTCTCTTAGGTTTGAGAATGGTTGTTTCATGTATCAGAACATGTTTTGTATTTTTAACTAGCAATATTTGGTAGTTATGTATTATGGCTTGTACCAAAGCTTTATTCATTCATAGTAATAATATGATAATGATAATGCCCTTAAAACAAAAAGTTGATTCTTCGCTAGAAATAAAATTTGGAGTAATACTGTCTATAACTAGACCAAAGCTGCAGCAAAAACCGAGAATATTCACACCAACAAATGGCAGTCTCTATTCTGTATCCACATACTCTAAATTTCTTTAACTCAATGCAACTGTAACATGAAAACAGCCCAAAACAATTTACGTACACAGTAATAACAAGAGGTGTGATGGTGATGGTGGTGAAGAAAAAGAAGGAGATACAGTTGAATATTTGGTTATTTACCCACCATCACCAGACTCAAATTTTTTTAAGTTCTGTAAGTTGAAAAACGGAGTCACCTGAAAATAAATACAGTTACTTAAGCAAAAGATTGTAGAATAACAAAAGAATACATAAAGGACGAAGACACAGAAAGAGAGAGAGGGAGAGAGGGAGAGAGAGAGAGAGAGAGAGAGAGAGAGAGAGAGAGAGAGAGGGAGAGGGAGAGAGAGAGGGGGAGAGAGAGAGAGAGAGAGGGAGGGGGTGGGAGAGTGGTGGGTGCAGGGAGAGAAAGCTGTGTGTAGACTAGAAAAAAAGTGTATAGATAGAGATGAGATGACATATAGACAGAATGATGTAGAACGAGAGTAAGATANGAGAGAGAGAGAGAGAGAGAGAGAGAAAGAGAGAGAGAGAGAGAGAGAGAGAGAGAGAGAGAGAGAGAGAGAGAGAGAGAGACAGACAGAGACGGAGACGGAGACAGAGAGAGGTCAGGGGTTTGGGCGCGGATTGAGTTCTTAGAACAAAAACTCTTAGTACCATGGAAAAATAGTGTTTAAAAGGTTGTGCTCTTGAGTATGGCCTAAATAATGTAGCCTAATATTACGATAAACCTATACAGTTTTCAGGAAAAAATAAGCATAAAAATAATATCGTATTTAATTGAAGAAAAACCTCGGGTGGACGTCCAAATGTCATACCCATGAAAGGTGATTTCGGATTTAACCATTCTCCACGAACGCATGATAGCGTCAAATAACTTTAAAGTTACTTTAAAGTTTAAAACAAAACATTATGTATATGCAAAAAGTTAGTCTCCCAAAATATTTCATCTATTCCGCACTTAAGTATAAAGATAGAAAATTTTTATCAAAAATAAAAACTGCCCAAAATTTCTGACTTTAAGTTTCTGGAAATATGATCGTTGTTCTCATCCTGTTGAAGGTTATCATGGTGGAAAACTAAACTTGATAATGAATGGTTACATACCAAGTAAGGTCCTAAAGAAAAAGAACTTATCATAGGGCATTATTATTACTATTACTATTATAATAATAACTATTATTGCTACCATTATTATAATTGTTACTATTATTATAAATATTCATTATTATTATGATGATGATGATGATAACAATCCAATATCATTATTATCGATTGTGATCATCATCAGTAAATTCTTAAACAAGATTGCTACTCAGCACTAAATACTATTACATACAGATCCTGTTTACTACAGTCAAAGATAATTAAAATAACAAAAAACAAGATTAAATAGGGAAATCATTCGTTAAAAAAAGCATTATTGATCCTCTTAAGAAGTAATAACAAACATTTGTTTTTTATAGAGGTGAAAATATGACTAATTACGGCTCGATACTCACTAAAACAGATATATCCAAACTGACAATGACACTTTGTCAGACCCATAAAATTAATTATGCTTATTATAAACCATAACAAACTGGAAATCATTTATAATAAAGTTTTCATCAAACAAAAAAACCCCAGAAAATTGTAGGTTTGGCCAGTCTTGATTACACCTACGACGAAAATTATAAGGCCTATTAAAATAGAATATTTATCATGTCGTGAGGCGTAGGCTTTTTCTGAGCTTAATAACGCACCAGAGCATTCATTTTCAGCTCGTCAGTGTTATCAGCACTCTGTTTGGAAGGACAAGAAGCATCATTTCAAACCAATACGATCTCAGAATGGAAGAAAAACAGGTTCAAAAGGTTCTCTTATCTGATGGATATCATACTAGGGATATCCAGAGCGCATCACGAAAAACTAGCAGGCATAATCGTAAAGAAGGAAAAGATTCTGTACAACAAATATATCTTCCCAATGTCCAGCGCATCAGTGAATAGCTAAGACGAACTCTCTGACAGCATAGTACCAAGTGAACATTTTTCACAACATCCACTCTTAAAGCCAAAGGATCCAGTTCCACTTGAAGAGGGAAAAAAATATTTTACAGACTACATTGTAAGGACTCTCCTGCCGTCTACTTTGGAGAATCAAAGCGTTCCTTGGGTCAAAGAGAAAAAGAACACGAGAGTTATTCAAATAGGTAACACCAAAAGCCATGAAATAGAGGGGTACTGCTGGAAAAAAGATCACACCGTTGACTGGGACAAGAAAAAGATTCTGGACAGGCAAATAAATACTTGCAACAAGAAAATTTAAAGAAAGCATCCATTCCCAACAGCACAGCAATCATACCAACAGCATATCTTACACTCTTCCAGAAAAATGGCTTCCAGAATTACAGAAAAGAAACACAACAAACACAAAGCAGGTATGGTGTCATTCCTCAAAACTACTCGAGTTCTGCTACCAAGCACACTCAATATCATTGCACAAAATAGCTATGCCTAATTACTTCAGTAGTATGACGATGGAAGAAGTATCCTTCGAAACGTAAAAAAAGCTCAGAAAAAGCTTACAATTTTTGATATGATAAATATCCTACATCGATGACTTCCACTGAGTCCATAAAAGCAGGAAATTTTAAGAATTTAAAGGTACAGCCAATTATTTTCTTACAAGGTAATCCTCTAAATAATAATAAAAACACTACTACTACTACTACTAATAGTATTGATGCTGATAATAATAATAACATTTATTATTACTATTATTATTATTGATATAATTACTATTAATTATCATAAAGTCGGAATATTAGACGTTGGGAGGAATTTGAAGTCACCTACGGGGGGCAAAGATGAAGGTAAAACGGCGGTCGAAGAATACTGAGTGCCAAGAGATAAATTACAATGATTCCATGTCTTTTGTTGTTCGATCTTTATAAGAAGGGTAGTAAGAATCAAATATTTCAACAAATATTGAGCAGGTGTCTTATTCAAACAAACAAGATATTTCAAAATACTGGATACAGTTCTTTCTTAGAAAAGCCCAGAAATACGTTATTTGCTATTAAAACTCTCAATAATTTTGTTGAATAAAAAACCCTGAGATGACTGACAGAAGAATTCTAATTTTCTTTCTTGTCAGTGTTCATAAACGCTATAAAATAATTTATATATTTCTAGATGTATTTATATTATCGAATGCGCCCATCCGAATTAATAACTCCTAATTCTGATTTAGGATCTATGGATAAAGAACTCCATTCAGTCTGATGACAACTCGTTATTTCTAACCC
This sequence comes from Morbakka virulenta, assembly GCA_003991215.1. NCBI lineage: Eukaryota > Metazoa > Cnidaria > Cubozoa > Carybdeida > Carukiidae > Morbakka > Morbakka virulenta. The sequence goes on along the minus strand of RDPX01000129.1, from coordinate 1,809,521 downwards.
ACAATCAATTATAGTTTCTCCTACAGCACATATGTCTTTTAAGTTCCAATGCTGTATAACTAAACGATCTATCCACGATTCCAGTTGAGAACCCATGCTATAAGAATTTTCGGCAAATTCTCGAACTCTGACGTCAGTGTCATTAGCTTCTCGATCGAATTCGATAACAAAGTCGGAGGAGTAAAGGCCAGCAGGTGGGCCGTTATTCATAGCTACAACATCCTCTAATGTAACTGGTTTTCCTTTATGATATGATATTGGAACCACTAAAAACGATGTTTCACCGATAACTATATCATCGTTGTATACAAGTTTAACTTTCCAGGTGCCAGGCCGCAATGGTTTGTTAAATGTTGGCTTGTGAAATGAAATAACCCAGTTTTCCTCTACTTTCATTTGATAAATACCTGCAAATCCAAAACAAAAAAATTATACTCAATTTTCATGCGTGCAGTTGCATTAGTATGCACCTTAAATGGCCGTGCACAGGTCGAATTGAAATTTTGGTCCTTAAATTTTCTACTTAACTTTTAACCGGTACCAACTTGCATCATTCTTGAAAAAAAATTATTCTCACGCGTAAGGTACTTACTTACCTTACGTGTTTGCATAAATAATAATTTCTAGTTTCTCATGCAAGCAAAACAGGCATCGTTTGGAAATATTAGTATAAGCAGGTGGAGATTTCATGTTCGGCCAACTGAGTTTTGGGTTACGGTTTCCTTTATCAATTTCTTGCGTCCTCATTTTTTAACATTTGTACAAGCCATGAAAGAATAAAAAAATCCAACTTTTTCACACAATTCTGGTCCATCATACGTACCAATTGTAATATCAATTGGTAGTTATTGATAAAGCAAACAGTAACCCAAAACTCGATTGGTCGTTGCACCTTCTACAAGGTAGTCTACAAGGAAGTTTCGCTGGAAGTTTCTTTATAATCTTCGAGCGAAAGCAAAGCCAATAGTTCGGCAGAGCATTCTATCTTTTTTCGATTTTCAGTTACTTCGCTGAAGCTCTCGATTCCATATCAATCAGGGGTTCGGTATTAGTTTCGCTTTTTCGGGATGGCTTGGTAATGTTTTGAGCATGTTATTTCGGCTAGTGATCTATAGTCGTGTCGTTTAGGTCTTTAGTTTTGCCTGCTGAAATGACTTGGTTCTTCGAGGATTAATTTCTTTCATGTTTCTTTTGAGATTCTCTAAACATTTGAGATCCTAATACCTCAAAATGCTGCGGATTCTACTAGCATCCATATTTGTGTGCCCATCACCTCAGGACATCAGGAATAACCACACCCACTGTTTCAGCGCCTACTCCTCGAAATAGTTTTAGATACAATTCACTTTGTGGTTTTGGTATTGTGGGGTTTTAATCAGTTCGTGTACGTCAGGTTTAAGGTTTGAAATTGGTCAATCTGTTGTAATACTATGTCAGGTTTTGTGGTACTTGTTCAGAGGAAAATAGGCCTTCTAACGTAGTTACTTCAGAATGCTCTAAAACGAGTACATCAGAAATCTGGTAGGCAAAGTCGATGACCACCCATTCAAACATCGAACGGAGAAATGTACTAATAACATAAAGGTTACGATGAACAATCACAAATGGAATTAGTCTTGTCACATATATAAATATATGTAAGATTAAAAACAGAAATTTGGTGAAATCACTAGCAAGGAAGGTTAGGATTTCACAAATCTAGATATATGCATAGTAAAATGCAGAGTGTAATGGTTCATACCAGTAATAACATTCAGTGGGTCTAACCAAATAATCCGCACATGAAATGGTTGTCCATGGACCCAACGATGTACTAACGTTGGATTGTCCTGAGGGCCGATCATACGTGCATAATTTCGAAATACTCTTTCTTTTTGGTCCCAATTTGTACTTATCTGTCAGCAAAACGGAAGAAAAAACAAATTACAGAACTGAAACAAATAAGAATGAATAGAAAAACAAGCAAAAAGGTTTAGAAATCAAAGAAAAAATATCCAAAGAAAATAGGAACAAAATACAAAAAATAGCATTTTAGAAAACAGAAAATAGAAAATGTAAATAAAACCATTCAACATTTAAATTAATTGTATTTTAAATTTCAAAACTAGTCCTCTAAATTACGGGTAATAATTCAAACCCCAATGTCGTTATGTTCAGTTCAACTGTCAGTGAAGGGTTCTCCTATCAAGTATTTTCAATCAAATAATGCAAATAAAAATTCATATGAAACAACAGGTAAATGAGACCCTTTTTCCCCACTTTTGTGTAATAAATATTAAGAGAATTCAGAATTCCTCAACTGCAAGAAAATAGTAAATGTTTCCTGCGGCTCCTTTGGTTCATTTATGTATGTATGTATGTATGTATGTATGTATGTATGTATGTATGTATGTATAAAAACACGGTTGTCATTCAAAGAAACGATACTACACGTTAGAATTTTGCCTTTGCCCATGTCAAATTTGGAAGATATCGGTACCATCACTGAACCTAAATTTCTAGCCAGTATGCTGATATTCACAAGCTGGGGCACAAATATTGCTTAGCTATACTAGTACAGGTTCGCTGCAAAGTGGGCAAATTTCTGTAATCGTCTCACATTATTTGTGGTGTGGTGATGACAACACCCATGAGATAAAATGGGACTGGAGTTGATGATACTCCTTAGTCATAAAGAAGGGTGACTTAACGTAAACTTAAGTTCTCTATTTCAAAGCTCAGGGAGGTAAATTCTGGTACAATAGCATATGCAGATGATTCAGTCTGCCTAGCATTTTTTCCTGGTCTGTCGTGTATGGATGCTACCGATTATGACAGTTGAGCTGATGTTATACAACTCTACAGTATAAGGTTCACACTCACGATAACGATTAAAAGATTATAGATACGCTAAAAATTCTTACCCTTATGCTAACATCAATTTTANATGTATGTATGTATGTATGTATGTATGTATGTATGTATGTATGTATGTATGTATGTATGTATGTATGTATGTATAAAAACACGGTTGTCATTCAAAGAAACGATACTACACGTTAGAATTTTGCCTTTGCCCATGTCAAATTTGGAAGATATCGGTACCATCACTGAACCTAAATTTCTAGCCAGTATGCTGATATTCACAAGCTGGGGCACAAATATTGCTTAGCTATACTAGTACAGGTTCGCTGCAAAGTGGGCAAATTTCTGTAATCGTCTCACATTATTTGTGGTGTGGTGATGACAACACCCATGAGATAAAATGGGACTGGAGTTGATGATACTCCTTAGTCATAAAGAAGGGTGACTTAACGTAAACTTAAGTTCTCTATTTCAAAGCTCAGGGAGGTAAATTCTGGTACAATAGCATATGCAGATGATTCAGTCTGCCTAGCATTTTTTCCTGGTCTGTCGTGTATGGATGCTACCGATTATGACAGTTGAGCTGATGTTATACAACTCTACAGTATAAGGTTCACACTCACGATAACGATTAAAAGATTATAGATACGCTAAAAATTCTTACCCTTATGCTAACATCAATTTTAGCCTAATTTACGACATTTTCTTCAAGAATTGTGGATTTCTATGAAGGGTTTTATTTAAAACGGCCCATCAATCATCCATTTGTAAACTTCTACCAGAAAAACAAATTTGAACCCCTAAGGAAAAGTACCAGTACAATTAAATGGGATTGCTCTACCATGACTGCATGGGAAGCTAATCTTACTCTACGCTAGTTCTTTGCATTTTCCTATACTATTCAAAGTCAGTGGAACCAGTTTCGAACCGAGCGATGGCTAACACTCCTTTCAGGTTTAGTCATTTTCAACTCCACTACCAAGGGAGTGAGTGCAATGTCTTTGGCATAACCAAGTTTGGTTATTCCCCCTTTTCTTTGACAATACTAGTTCACTGAGTAGTCCTGGATTCCATGAAACGTTTATGTTGGCAATCGAGGCAGTCCTTACCATGCAAGACCTCCTCTGTACATAACTGTCTTCGGTACACGAGGCTCTCATCAAGACGAAAACGAGGGAGCAATAATCTAGAAGTTCCTGTTCTAGGCATTTCTTCTTCCATTATCTTACCAATTAAATTATGATACTGCTGCTGGGGTATCCATGTTTCAATGGATACCCCAGCGCTCCGTTGACTATTAGATTGTCCTTCTAATCCAAGTTCCTCTTGTCAGTGACTGGGTGTAGATGTAAAATAGTCAAGCTTAATTAATAAATAATACATGGATGGAAATAAATTCAAGAGTATGAAAACATCGATAGAGTAGGCTTTACATTAAATATACCATTTCATGCTTTAAAAGGGCATCCTACACTATCTTCAACAATTGATTAACACTATTATCATTACCATTTATTTACTTTAATTATCAACAGTTGATGGCTGGGCTAAAAAGCAGGACCAGATGATCTGGCATAGTGTTACCAGTAAAAAAATAACTTTAATCACATGGCATGTCATTAAACAAGTCGTTAAATACACGAGCTGAGGTTCACTAGTTACAGCTGCCGTGCAGTAAGTGGCTGATTCAAAGCTCAATTTTCCATGCGAAATAGAAATCCTTTAATACAACAAAGAGCAATTAGCTGGTTTCAGTACACCCTCAAGATTTTATAATGTTCTACAGAACAAAGCAAGACTGAGCCAATGTGAAAAGTAAGATTAAAATGTTTTCAAGGGTATTTCTCGAATTTCGAAACAGGAAACCACCAGACGACGTATTTAAAACTGAAAACTTCGCAAACAGTACGAAAATAACTGTCAGGAATAGTATCTTTTAATCCTTAGCCGAGAAGAGTACAGAAAACAACATTCTGAGCTCCCATCTTTGTAAAGAAATACAGTTTTCAGAAAAGTTAGATTAAAACTGTATCACCAAGTATCTTTTCACCCTTCAAAACAGGAAGGTAGGAGTCAAGACTGCTTTTTTTTCTAAGCAATATATTCTATATAACATACAGAAATTAAAATTAGAAAAATAAGATGATTGCTACCTCATCAGATATCTTTTATTCCTTGAAAGCGGTGGAAAGTGTAAGAGACGGCGATTCGACCAGCAGCTTGGTCTTTTTCAAGCAGTCGACGATAAAGGAAGATAAAGTTATATACATAAAAATAATGATATGATCTGGGCACTATTAAACGAAAACAGCCAATAGAAAGCATGGAATTAGCACAATAGCATACAACAAATCCAACCCGTAAGACTAAACACAAGAAAGAGACTGTGACCCCCAAAATAGATTTATGCAAGTATTTTATGCAAAATAGATTTATGCAAGTCGTCAAAAATTGACATAATTATTGAAACAGCAATTAAGGGATCATGAAAAGCTAAGCAAAAGGGAAAAAAAAAAAGGTTTTAAAAAAATGAAAACCATTTAACACAAACCTCCAATCCCTTTAATCGATTAGCTGGAAGACTCATATTTGAATTATACAAAAACGAGGTATTAACTGGTTCCATCCAAGCTTCAATAGTCCTAAATTCCCGTCTTGTATCATCAGGAAGATATTTAATATCATGCGTAACAAGAACACCTTTTAATACATCTCTATATTGATAATAATGCGCTTCTTTTGTTCTCCATATAGTTGTAAAGAGACACTGTGTTGACTGAGTAGATAAATGCTTGGTTGCAATTCTGGCAAAGGATTGAAGAAAAGTTAGATACACGTCAAATTTATCGAAGGTGTCATCTTTATGATGAAATAAGTTCTCCCAATAACTGTGAATAGCTGGCGTATTTGCAGGAGGCTTTCCGTAAAGCCATCCGTCTAAGCTATTTACGATTTCTTGGCTGATCATCGACTCAAATTTTCTTGCAAAGAAATTTGACGTTTGACTCTAAAACAAAAAGATAGATAGTCAATATTAATACTTTATGGTGAAGTTTAAGAGAATGTTATAATTTCAGATAATATATTATCATATATCCTCATATAGTATGAGAACGCCCTAATCAAAATTGATAAGTTAATTCAGGCGAACAAAGGTACACAAACGGTCAGTTGTTCGAATAAATTTTCATTGGAGTTGTGTTATAAATAGTGTTATAAATACCGTTAGGATAAACTGCAGAATAGACAATTAAAAAACTAAAAGGTAGATATTTTGTTTAGATGAAAGAGGCTTCTAAAAATTTATGCCCTCAGCAGGGAAAAGGGGGGGTGCACAATCTCATTGATAGCCAACAATTTGGCGATTGGCTAATCTTGCTATGAACAAGAATGTCCAGGCAGTGGAAACAGCCAATTCCAAGAAGAGAAAGGCATGCCAGGACACAAACGAGACAAGACACACTTGGCAAGAAAAAATAGTACTATATACGCGATATTGCCTCTAAAGGTGAAGACGAAATATGCATGGAATATAAAAAAATGAAATTTATCGTAGAAATCTTTGTGTAATGCAATTTTTGGATTGGTTATCCGGGTAAACATTCAAAATAGAGAACCACTAAACTATTAAATAAAAAATAATTAGCCATATATATATATATATATATGTAATTTTGTGTATTCGTATAAAAAGTGCTCGATGCATATAGCAGAGCAATATACAAAAGGTAAAACGCCTGTAAAACACATTTTACCTTATGTATATAAAATATCTAGAGATTTGCACGCTTGTAAATCAATACAATCTTAGAATCTTGTCATTTATTGATTTTCGATCAACTAAGTTATGGGCAAACATAAAGTTGATTTGAGTGCATTGGAGGCAATTCACATTCAACTATTATCACCTCCCCTTTGCAGGCAACAAAATTTGTGTATGGTCTTCAGTTGTTTTAGACAGCTAGTCACATAAAATAGCGGGCTTCTCAAACCTCCCTTTGTTTTTCTTGTCCGTATTGATAAAAACTCATTTGACTTGTGTTTTCTCACTCTGGCATCTTGGTCGAGCAGTGTGCAAGCGAAAAAAAGCTTTCAAGAAAAAGGTGCTATTAATTGCGATATACAGTCCATTAATAAATGTGTTAAACCTGCACATATATACAGTTATATACACATACAAACCAATCTATTCATTTATACATAAACACTAATTTTGCCTTTTTCGTCCTTTTTTCGATGGCTCTTTAATGCCTGGTCGGATACTCCCCTGATACGTCTCCTTGTAAGAGTCCATGCTATATTAGCATGGCAGAATCTAACCCGATACCTCTTGGTCACATTAAATTCCACTAACCTCTGAACTATACCTCCTCTGAAAAATAATATACTACAAAATCAAATATTGAGAATTCTTACCTTTAATCTTGGCAAATCCTCTAATTTAAAGTCATTAGGTGAGCAACCACACCAATCAACAATATGTTTATACTGACAGCGGCATCCTAATTTTCTTTTCCAATTGGTGAGCCGCAAATTGGATTTAACAAATGTTTTGCATAGTGGACTATTCCGCAGGACAGTATGAAAAAAAGACTAAATAGAAAAAAGTGGAGATTTAATACAAAATTTTCTATTGAACAGAGTTGTAGTATGTGTGTAAGTACATTACTATCATTCCAGAAACAGTACACAAATGAAACATTGCAAAACAAGGCGGTAGGGCAGTAACAAAAAAACATAAGTAGTGGTACTGATGTGGCTGAAAAAGGAACTCCAAAAAAAAATGGCAATAAATAACAATGTACAGCATAGGACAAAAAAGCGAAAGGTACAACACCAATTATAAAAACAATAATAATAATCTTTTAAGTTCGTTTTCACGACAGCCTGTACGAGGTATTGGAAATCAACAAGTTCGACGTTCTACCTTGGTACCGGTTGCTGCCCACGGCAAAGGAAACCTGGGAGCCATATGACGATTTTNCTATCAAACGAATGTACCTATTATAACAACATTCTTTAAGAAAAATTTTACTGTCTTCTACGGGAAAATTCACCACAATATACATTAATTAAAAAAAATAAATACGATTCCAAATTCAAAAATGTAATAAAAAATACGCAATACAACAACACATCAGATACTACCTCAACACCAAATGTTGAATCTTTGTTATTCTGACGTATACATGCAGCTTCTTTTGTAGTACAAAAATTATTCTTCTTGTCCTGCTAGACTCTTGTATTCCAGAAACAGTACACAAATAAAACAAGGCGGTAGGGCAGTAACAAAAAAACATAAGTAGTGGTACTGATGTGGCTGAAAAAGGAACTCCAAAAAAAAATGGCAATAAATAACAATGTACAGCATACGACAAAAAAGCGAAAGGTACAACACCAATTATAAAAACAATAATAATAATCTTTTAAGTTCGTTTTCACGACAGCCTGTACGAGGTATTGGAAATCAACAAGTTCGACGTTCTACCTTGGTACCGGTTGCTGCCCACGGCAAAGGAAACCTGGGAGCCATATGACGATTTTTCTTTGGGTATTGGCTGTTCCAATAATCATACTAATCTGTAAACCACCCAAGACATCAGGAATATCCAGTTATCTTTGCCGTGGTGAAGGCAACACGATAGAGGTGGTATCACGATAAAATTACCAAGAAAGGAAAACCTTAAACCAACTCATTTTCAAAAATAATGCAAAATAATTTTCAACCAGATAACGGTGTTAACGGGACTGGAGGCAATGCTAAGGTGTAGCGGCCGGCAGTAAGGGGGTAGGGAACCAGGTTTCCCTTGTTCGTCATCCAGCTATGAGGAGAATGACATATTGAACAGCTTAACAGAGGTTGTGATCTTAAACCCGGAGCTTGATCCGCCGAATCTACGCTATGTAGATAAGCGACAAGTTCAAGCTGAGACTAAGAAAGTAGATGGTGTGCTCAAGTATGACCGCACTGAAAACATCACAGAGTTAAAGGATCTGATACGTGCTGCAGCTGTAGTAGTTGGTGAACGGGTAGGAGCAACACCAAAGGAAAGGGAAGATGCACATGAGTCGATCTGGAAAAGGAGGATTAAAGGAGAAATCAGAATCCTTAGAAAAAACCTTAACTGGATTGTGAGCTGGTATAGAGACATGTGGGTCAATGCGAAGGAAATGGTGAAGCGAGATTTAGAAAGGAAGTATAACATCAAGGCCAAGGGATTTAGGGTGGTTATGGAAGAGATTAAACAGAGGATATCCAGCAAGCCATTGAAAGTTAAAAGGTACACTGAGCGTATTGTCCAGTATGAACAGAATAGTACCTGAGTTGCAGAAAACCGTGATATTGCATTTTCCCAAGATTCTAAGAAAGTTTCTCGACATTTGAGAAATCTTGTTGATGCCAAAACCCGAGAACAAATTACCGCTGACACTTAGTGAGAAACAAATGTTAAATAAATAAAAAAAATAACAATTAAAAAATATTTATCATCATTGTTATCATCATCAGCACAACCCAGCTTAATAAAGGAAAGCATAATGAAGTTGCTGCTGTCCTTCACTGGCATATCAGATCAGCCAGAAATACGGTGGCTCTTTTTTGTGGAAGACTACAGCACATCTGACAAAATTAGAAATTGACACGATTTCAAAACACGATGGTCAAGAATGCGGTACATATACTGGAGGGTAGGGGGAAGGAGAGGGAGAGAAGGAGGGAAGGAGAGGGAGAGAAGGAGGGAAGGAGAGGGAAAGAAGGAGGGAAGGAGGAAGGGAG
>RDPX01000129.1:1778216-1796741 GCA_003991215.1 Morbakka virulenta | reverse complement strand
TCTCTCTCTCTCTCTCTCTCTCTCTCTCTCTCTCTCTCTCTCTCTCTCTCTCTCTCTCTCTCTCTCTCTCTCTCTCTCTCTCTCTCTCTCTCTCTCTCTCTTTCTCTCCTCCTCTCTCTTTCTCTCTCATTTGTTGTACATACAACCAAAGTGCTCAGTATTCTTTAAAATAGAGGGTTTATAGATCTGTTGGAAAAGAAACAAAAAAAAAATCGACCTCTCAGTTTAACAAATTTAAACGATCACTAGACGCTTATAAATTACAAGATGTTCTTACATCTCTGAACATCTTATAACATGTAAATGGCTATATATCCTTAGCTATTCATTTATTGCTTTACAATGTGACAAATTACCAATTTTCAGTTCAATGCAGGACATACCTGTCAACACTTCCACCATGTGGTTTCAAAAAGTTTTCATCTCTGTGTTGTCTGAGGAAATGTACAAGTATGTCATTTGTTCTGAAAACAAAGTAAAAATCAGAAAAATATATTTGGCAGCTATTAGTGCTTAAACCGTAGTTGACAGTCCAAAAATTACAACCTTACATCAAAATATATTTAACTAAACTTGTATTTGAATAAATCATGTGGTGGAATTTGCTTACACAACCAATAAATGTACGACTTTTAAACAGCTCGAAAACTTTTCCGGAGTTGTTCAAGTGTGTTTGCTTTACTCACATAATAATTGTACTGGTAATTGGTAATCCCCATAGCAAATTGGGACTTCTTAAGATAGCTTTATCCGTCAGCTTTATGATTATTTATTATACACAGCTTTGTTCAACGAATCCGGGGGAGGGGAGCTGCTAAGGTCTGTTAAATATTTACGGCACAAAGAAGCTATCGGTCAAAAACGTTGTCCCAAATTTTGTCACATGGTCGTGTGCTTTCTGATGTGCATGTTTATTTAAACTGATACGACAGGCAATAATAAATTAAAATACAAAAAGTTACAGATAGCTAACACGATTAAAGACTTAATCACTTTCTCTTAATCTTTGATTATTTGCAAAGGTATAAACAAATTAGAGAAAGCATAAGATATCTGTGCAAGAAGTTCAAAAACATATAAGCAGTGTGTGCGCAACTTATAATTATTGATCCTTGAAAAAGAAAGCGTGTATTGAGGTGATAAAATTACATACTCTGACCAATAATTCAAAAGACGTGATTGGGCATTTGGCTTGGTGTTATGATACGTGAGAAGATAAATAACCAGATCATTCATAATTTACACGGCTTTCCTTTAACATCCTCGTTGCATATTGCCTCTGACGTCATTGGGAAACATCAGGAGCATTTTATGACGTCAATAAGCCCGCATTTCACAATTCAAATTTACTGACTACGTAACTGTGTATCAAAGATACACAGGGACAGCAATGTATTTTCAATATAATATTTTTATCTTCAGTTGATAAAGATATATCAATATCAATATCAATATCATCAAGTCAATAAAACACCGTTAACAATTCAAGAAATCTAAGGCCGGCACAACAAATGTCAATTCAATGTATCAGAGTATATAAAGTTGTCATCAAAGTAAAAATACCTTGCCAAATACGGCGAGCGTGTGCACTTTTTTAGGCACATAATGACCTAATGAGAGATACACTTAAATATGACCCCATTTGTGTCGGTGCCAAAACAAGTATAGCGGCTTGAAAATGATAAAAGTGATGCCAAGTTATCACCCAATGCGCCTGGATACAGCTGACCAGTAAAATCAAAGCAATGAGGTGCAGGATAAATTACCGGTGCCTGTTGATCCTTTTAAAACCACAGGACAAACAATATGTAGGTAGAAAGCCTTTTTAAAGCCAAGTGGTTGACAAATGGAGCTACAAACGTAGGAGAACTGTTTTACAATGCAACCACAACTGCACTCTTATTAGGAATGTCATAGTAGTAAGTCAAGGAAGATTTGACAAAGTGACCTAAACGCTGCAAGTAAGATTTATTAAAGCACTTTTCATCCTAATAATAATGAAGACTTTGCGGTCTTATAAGGGAAACTGAAATATATAAACGGTTAGAGGGGGTTTCAATATCCTACTATGACACCCTCACACGTCAGATTTTCATCAAATCAACATACCATTGTAGTACTTCCTTAAACCCTAGCAGGCTGGAATAGTACTTTATTACCTTTGGGGGTGTTATAAGGTTCGGAAAAAAATAACAGGCTTTCACTCTGTATCTTATACAGGTATATGTAATATAACTACCATTTTTAATAGTAACAATACACTATAATTAAAGACATCAAAAATCTTTAATTTACAGTGTCGGCCTGTAGTAGGTTGGGCAATAACACAGCTCATCCTCGCCCCCCACCTCTTAACTTTTCCCTTTTCCCTCGCATTGTTCAAGTTTTTCAGGATCAGACAGGCTATCGGTAAACAGTGTTTCAACAATGCCTAGGAGGCCTTTTAGACTGACGTGGTCATAAAACTTGTGACTCGGTACGAGCTTTAACATATGACTTTTAAGTCTCAATTTACCACTCAAAGACGAGCTCTTGCTTACACATTAAAGCAAATAAAGGATGCCAGGCAGGAAACATGCATATAAAAATGTGCGTGCGTGCGTGTGTGTGTGTGCGCGTGTGTGTGTGCATGCGTGTGATTGCTCCTCCATTTCTGTGTTTTTGAGTACTCTGACCTATCATAAAATATAATTTCGGAATGTGAGCATGCACATCACTACCCTACATAGTTGTCTTTATAGTAATTGATGGGGTCTTTGTATGGAATCATTCAGATGTTCCAAGCTGCACCGATGCGCTGTTGGACAGCGAAACACGTACCTATAGATACATGCACAACTGTTCAACATTTTATTTCTTATACTAAAATTGTAGTGTAGTTATCAATATAATATCGACAGAAAACAACAGAGCAGAACAGATCTACAAGTCTTCTCTTGCTTTGAGCTGTCCATGACTAAACATTACAACAACAACAACATTACTACTTCACATGGACAGGTCCATGTGAACACTAAGTAAACTGGGAAGAAGCGAATATTCAAAGTATAGAATCCGCATAATGGTTAATACAGCAATCCGGGGAAGAAGGTAAAGACCTTAGGTTTAAAGACGACTTATAAAAATTAATACGACCAACAAAAAATAATTTCAGCAAATTCTGTTGATATTTGTTATTCAAATATCATATTCTAATCATTGCGATACACAATACCTAAGTACAGTGACATAAATTATTCGTAAGTTCAAAAATCAAGCCTCTATCAAAGAAAAATGCCTTGTTATCAACTCAAGATTTACATAAGGCATTAATAAACAGCCAATAAAAAGTACTAAAAATTACTTGATTCTGTACACTGAAAAAAACCTAGTAAAAATAACAAATGAGAACTTACTGTACTGGATAGTCGGATTCACTCAGGTTAATAAAGAAATCCCATTTCCAATGACTTTTCTTCAGAAGGTCAACCATACATTGCAACAACATTTTAAGCAAACTGGCACCTCCCCATATTGTGGCCATTCTCCAGGGAGCCACAGCTACATTGTCATATTTTGATGCAAGTGTCTGAAGCTGTCTATACATAAAATGTGACCTCTACAGCAAATAAAAGAAAACAAAAAAAAAGATCTATTTAGCTACCTTCAACCCATTAAAAGAGCAAAGAGAAAATTGCCTATTTGCCAATTGTGCAGTGAAGTTAATAGAGTGGTATTAAAAATCCAGCATAGCGAATAATTCGGAGTCAGGTCCCTGATTTACCGGATATCCACACCTTGCTGGATCGGTGAGAAATAAGGGGGCTTGCCCGACTTTCTCAATTTGTAGGATTTAAAGCAAATGTGGTAACAGAAAGAGGAAAATAAGCAAAATGTGATTAAAAAAATTCCATTCAGTGCCCAACTTCTATCTTTTTAACTATACACCAGGTAAACAATGTTAAAGTCTATTTATGTTGTGGTGAAGGAAAATCAGTTTTTCGCTATTTCGTGGTAAAAGTCGCCAGGGCCTTTCTTTTAAACTGTTAAATACTTCTGAAAACAGTCTTTTCAGAGCACGCACTTGGAGCATGTATTGTTTATGGAGTTGTGAAATGAGAGGAAATGAAGCTTTATGTTGTTTCCACCAAGCAAACCAATTTTATTTTCTTTCAATGTCATACTTATACGCCATACTTATACGCCAAACCTAGAAAGGAAAAGGCTACAGTTTTGTTCTTCCTTCAACTTTCATAACAATAGGCTTTCTTTTTCCATCAGATACTTCGCCGTAGCAAGGTCAGCAATCTGCACGGGGTTTGCCTTCCTTTTTTGGCTACAGGTTCACTTTCATCAATCATTTTTTCTGCTCTCTTTCGCTTTCTCGTACCTTTTTTCTCTTTAGAAATTATTTTCAATGAAAGAACCAGCACTGTTCTTCCATCAGTAAATGATTCATGTCGCATGTACTTTCCTATGAATCTTGGATCTAAACGGGTGTTTTTTTACGTGAGGTTTAAGAGACATAACTTCTTCGTGTTCTTGCGATAAAAATTATATTTTCAGCGAAGTTAGCGGAATGTAGACAGAGGGCCTCCACGCAGTGCATCCTGGAAACTGAATATCAGGAAAATACTCTGTACCTTCCTTGACAAATCACAGTCCTACCTAACTACGAATCTCCACACTATGAGGCAATCACCCAGAGTCATCAACACGGGTCATCTTTGGGACCTGCCCTGGCTGTCGCCTCCTTCAATATCGACGCCCTGCTAGGGAACATTACACCTTCCCCATAAAATTACACTGAATTCACCAAAAGCCTGAAGATGGCCGCCAGCTCTACTATAGCCTATGGCTGCAGGAAAAATTATATAGCCAGTCTAACAGACGAGACTGCAATCCTGCTTTCAGAATATGAAAGCTAATTCCAAGACGACCCTTTCTCAAATGAGGCAATAAAACTAGGAGTCGCCCTCCTCGAAGCTACAGGGAAAGAAAGACGGAAGTCTTGGCAGACACTGATAGAAAACACCAACATGTCAGTCAACAGCAAGAAGGCATGGAACACCATCAGGAAGCTGAACGGTGACAAAAAAAGTTCAGCCACGATAATCAATGTCACACCAAACCAGGTAGTACGCCAGCTCCAGGAATCCTGCAGGCAAACACAAAGCTACAGTATTATCAAAAAAGGAAAAGCTATCACTCACAAGGAAATCTGTGATCAAGGAAGAACTGACATAAAAAAAAAGAAAACTGGAAAGGCGCCTGGTTCTGATGGTATCCTGACCGAGATGGTGCTGCAGTTTGAAGCTGGAGCAAAACCCTGATTGCTGGGTATCTACAACATCTGTCTCAGCACTGCTGAAATCATGAAGCTCTGGAGAAGATCCAAAGTGGTAGCCATACTGGAACCTGGCAAGGACCCTGCCTCCCCCAAAAACCTACAGACCCATCGCCTTACTCTGTATCACTTACAAACTGTTTGAACGGATTCTGTTACTCCAAATTGGGCCCCCAGTTGAGTAGAACCTAATCAGTGACCAGGCTGGCTTCCAAACCTGGGAGATCATGCACCGACCAACTCCTCAGGCTCACTCAACACAGACAGATACTAGGAAAAGCTCATAACAGGAGCCGCCTTCGTCGACCTCACAGCAGCTTACGACACCATCCAACACTGAGCAATGATCCGGAAGATTTTTTACCTCACACAGGACTCCCGAGTAATAAGAAGCTCACTGGAGAACTATAGATTTTATTTGACACTTAACGACCAAAAGAGGTAATGGTACCTCCAGAAAAATGATCTTCCCCAAGGCAGCGTCTTGGCGCCGTCATTGTTCACGATCAGCTCAAAGCTGCCCACTGTCACAGCTTCATATACGCAGATGACGTTTGTCTGACAACACAACAACATGATTTCATATCAACGGAGAGAATCCTCGAATCCGCTCTTCAACAGATGTCAGCCTATTACAGGGAAAACCACCTGAAGTTAAACCCTGGAAAGACCCAGCTCTGCTCTTTCAACCTCAAAAACCGTTTTGTCAACCACAAAGTTAACATCAAGTGGAATGGGCAGAATCTACAACACGAACAACACCTTGTCTACCTCGGAGTGACACTGGACAGTGCACTCCAGAAATAACTTGATCCGCGAGATAACAACCTATAATTGGGGCGGTGATCCCGGCAATGTAAGGGCATCAGTCCTGACGATCTGTTTCTCTGCTGGAGAGTATGCTTGCTCCATTAACTGCCACTCATTGAGTGCAGGAATCGGAATTTCATTTAAACAGCAGTTTTAAGAATACTGACGCACTGCAGCATTAAAATTATGCTGTTCCAAAACTTTTTTACATTTTGAAATTAAAACGTTTGTTTTGAATTTATCACCAAGTGAATGTTTTTGAATAAGGTGCAAGCTAAACTAGAATGCTTAAAATGCGTAATTATTCTCTAGCTTTTGCGCACAGTTTGTTGACTAAAACTCCAATCCTGTTAGCAAACTTGCAACTTATGCAAGCAGCAGTGAACATAGTCCAGTTCAGCAAGTCATGACCTAAGTGCAATGCTGAAAGCACTATCACGCCCAAGCATCTGTATTCTGAATGTTTCAATTGGTCATCCTCCGAGCATCGAACTGAAAGCAGCTTGAACTAAAGGACCAGTGTGTCCACCAGGAGCGTGTTTTATAATGAGTATCGCACTCTTAAAACTAAAGGTATCGGCCAGCCAGTGTTCAGTTAAAGAAATGAATGACTCATTTGAATGTGAGCATGTCCATATGTCTGACGTAATTGAAATGAACTTTGCTTCAGCCAATTACTCGCAATGGAAGTGCTTCCTGCGTAAAATACTTTCTGCTGGGAATGACGTAGCGTTGTTCCCAATGGACAAGGGGCTCAGTGAATCCCTAACCCTTGACAATAGGAAATGGCTGGTTGTCAAATGCCCTCATTTTCAAAATCTTCTTGGTTATCATCCCAGGCTAGGGTCGTTGTACGAAATGTTTCCTGTTTTTAAATGTTGTCTACACACTATTCATTTATTTCAATTTTCTCTCTTTGGGGGTTAGTTACGTCGAATTGGTCTCATAGTCCTTGTTTGCAAATTCAGAATAAGCTGTTTTAGTTTTATGCCAGTGTTTCAAATAGTTGTGAAGAGGTGCAGTACTGTACCTCTTTGGGCCTTGCTTCTCTGTCCTATTTTTACACCTGTCTTGTATACCATGCAGACAACATTTTAATCTTCTTTTATAGGAAAAATCATGACCAAAGGCTGAGCTTCCGAAAACTGATTTTGTTGCCATGTTGAAAAATCAATGGATTAGCAAGGCTGAGAAACCACTCCGTGACGCTTAACGTAAGTGTACTGAGGGCAGTATGCCACCTGTCAAACAATTACGTGTAAAACTTGTTCGGTTATACTTAGTAAATACAAAATAGTACCTTGTCTTGAACATTCATGTGGTTAATTTTTGGGTTAGCGAAGTGCTTAAGGGGAGTGTTGTTTTGGTTAAAAAATTGAGGGAATTTTATGTGGCGCCTTCATATTCTGACGAAGAATTTCAGAAAGAAATTCTGGATGGTGGTGGTGGTTGAGGGGGGGGGGGTTCCTGTAAAAAATTGGCAATATTCTTTACTTTATCACTCTCTGCTATCTCACAAGTGCTTATAATCTTTTAAACCAAAAACTTCTTTATAGGAAACCTAGTTCCAGGTACGATGCAAAAATTGAAAAAGCTCAGACTGAATTTTAAAAAATAAAGGAACGCTACGAAATTCGAAGCCTGTTTAAAAAACAGAGAATAATAATGAAACAATTCATTTGAAACCGGACTGAAAAAAACCCTAACATTTAGGATTTCACTATGCAATAATTTGACGCCGGCTGCAAAATGGCAATAATCAATTGCTACCTAGCTAAAATATATAACATTTATCCACTATTCTTATAAAAAATCTGCGCCAAACAAAAATTGTTTTGCGTGGTTTTATCATGTGTTCAGAATTGAGGAAATTGTTTGCATTCTTTAAAAAAGTGCCACTGTGAATAGACACTACCCTATTCTTACTTTTTCAACTCGTTGTTGTTGGTAGGCCTAATATCACCAAAAATGTGCAACAATTGTGTTCGACCCCTTTCTTATACATTTGAAAAGCTATATGTTCCGTGGTACACCTTAATTTTTTCGCAACGTCAGGAAACTTTCATGACACAATTAGCACTAATATAGGGTCAAAAAATAAAAAATAAATTGTTATTACTGCACCCCGAGTTAAGTTTCTCATTAAGAAGTGTAAATTAAAAACTGTAACAAATTGGAGCTCCTTTCTTTCAAATTTAGCAAGATCTACCTTGAAGTTCCAAGTTTTAATCTGTAATCTGTGACCAAAAGTAGATCCAAATTGTGGTGAAACTTCTACCTTGTACCTCAGTAGATGGCAAAATGCAAAAATTGTTCAATATTTTCAATAATTGAAAAATTCGAGTAACTCAAATTCGCAAGGAATTTTATAAACATAGAGCCAGCAAGCCATCAGAAGTTAAGTTAAGTGCCAGAATGATAATCAGGCCGATAACTGAGCAGACAATTGCCTGTCCAAACTTAAACCTTGAACTTCTTACTGATGGTTATGCTTATTACTGAAGCTGCAAAGCTTTTAGCAAATAAATTAGGATTTAATAAAACCAACAGCTAAGAACAATAAAATATTAATGTATTAATTATCAAATCAACTAATGAAAAAAATCTTATATTGGCCCTATAACCAAGCAGCTTTTTTCACCTTTTAACGAGTTACTGCTCAAAAAACCCCTTCAATTAATTAACAATTAATAATGATAAACACTATTTTAATACTACAATAAAGCTACTCACCGAATCAACATGGAAATAAAAGAAGTGCTGAGTGTGGTATAATGCTTTAAATAGCCTCTTTACTTGACGGAAGGCACGTCCATGTACAGTCAAAACAAAAGCTATTCGAATAGGTGGTCCATACCCTATACCAGATCCGATTGAATGAGCTGGGCGCCCACTAGATCTTGGAACAGGGCATAACCTTGTGACATTATTAAAATAGAGCTGCTCACTTTCTGAAAGGCAAGCCACGTTGATTATTTCCCGCCTGCATTTCTCTGTTTTTGCTCTTTTAATTGCAGACAGTGCATCTTTGTGTTTTACTTTACAAGGTGGTGCAAAATGGCTTGCACTTTCCGATCTGCTTGGTTCTTCAATAGTTGATGGATCTCCTTGATACCTCAAGTAATCATCTTCCAGCTAGAAATAAATATAAAAGAATGCCTCTATATTTTGCATAATCTGCACAATAGCTACAGAAATAAAAAAGAATGAATCTTCTTTATTAAATATGAAACTTCAATCAAGAACTTCTTGTTCAAAATCCACACTGAAAGGTTTTCTATCATCTTCCTTAAACCTTTTCCATTTGCCAGATGATTCAGAAAATTTATCTTATTACATTCACCATGCACTATTCAGGCCAATGCCAAGCATCAGTATGATGCTTTCTTGCTGCAACTTACCTTCTTTTATTCACTGAAATGGTATTGCTTCACATTCATTCTGAGTAAATTCTTAAAAAAATTAACCAAACTATGTATGTAAATAAAAAGATTTGTACTCGCTTTTTGTGATGTAACCATGTTGAAATTGTTGAATATGTCAGTTCAAATGATGGAAAATTGAAAGTTATACAGCCTTTATCAATTGGAGACACTTGTGCTCTTCTAAAAACTATTTTGTGGTTCTTAATCAGAACCAATAGTGATTGACTATCTTCTCCCCCAAGTTGAAATCTCCGTGTGGTTTCCACTGGCTTCCCCTTGGCAATTTTTTATCAATTTTTATACCACAATAAGTATTATGTACCATATCAGAACATGATTTACATTTCTCTACATGAAACTGGGACATAAAACATTACTTAAACTATTGCCTAAATTGCAATAAACACCCACAGGATTTAATTCAAAACTTGAATGTTCTACTTGCCATAAATTCAAGGTTATGTTAATTTTAATATATATATATATATATATATAAACATACATATATACAAATAATGGTGTAATTGTACCAAATAGAATGCTCAATGTTTCCAGAGCAAATAAAATATTTAAAACGAAAAACATTGACATAATTTAGCAATTCTGCTAAATTTTGTCTATTTCTTTTAAAAATCAACATTATATTTGCATGTGAGTATTAAAAAAATTATTATGATAATGATATTATTATTATTATTATTATTATTATTGTAAAATTCTTTAGAATAGCTATTTTAAAATTCAACACCGTGTCACTAGCAGTGACCTAGGGTGAGGGAAGTTGGGTAACAAAAACTTTTAAGGTGCACAAGAAGGGTGTCATTCAAACCGGTCAAAACATAATAAAAATCATTTTCTGACAAAACCACAAACATCAATTCACAACAATTAAATGGAGAGGGCTTTCCTACGAAGATGGGCAGTGCCATTCAAAACAATTTTTTGCATTTCCTGCAATGAGGGTTCACCCGGTATTTGCTTCAGGAAGGTGTCAGTTCCTTTCTTAATAAGACCCAATGCTCCAACAATCACTGGTGTTGTCTTTGTCCTCAGATGCCACATCTTACCTATCTCAATCTCTAGATCTTTATACTTCGAAAGTTTCTCGAAAATCTTTGCAGAAACATTATTATTATTATTGAGTGGTGGAGCAATACGAGCCCATGGGGGACTCAGGGGTAGAAACCCCAGCAAACCCATCCGACTACCAGCCCGATAAGGGTAAACTGGGTGCATGCATCACACCCAAGTGTGTGCGATATTGATGTACATAAAAAAAAACAGCACATGACCTTGCAGTTGGGGCCTGTTTAGGTTTCCCAGTTTAGGTGACCCATTCTGCTTAAAACGGTCTCCGTAGCGAGGCTTCACCCAAGACCTTAGGACTAAGTAACAAAGTAAGAACTCGGTACTCAGCCCTTCAGAACAAGAGATCCACACTCACGACACCTAGATATGATGCTCCCCCACTACTCCCGCCCATTAAACAGAAATGCATGATGTGTCAGCCCTTTTGGGACATGCACAACCGGTTAAGGTCAGGCAACTGACTGGCAAGTCTGCGGTTTGAGCGGGAATGTTTGATCTAGCCCATTCATAATTACCAGGCAAAACTATTATTATCATTATTATTAGTAGTATTATGTTCATTTATTTTCATTGTTATATTCAAGTTCTACAACAAAAATCTCACTCTCTATATAATCTATACTCTATATATTCTATACCAGCTACTCTATATCTACCTTAGAATCTTAATATTTTGCCAAGGTCTGCATCCTGAAAGTTTAATGTGGCACTCATTTACAGCACTAGCAGAAATGAAAAGCAGCATTTATATGCCAGGACAACAAACCACTATCACAGACATTGGCAAAGCATGTTATCCAAATGGGCTACAGATAAATATTCTTGTGAAGTGGTGACCCAACAGGACTAGGATTAGTAGCTGTATTATTGGCTGTACAATGGGCAGATAAAGTACCATCAGTAGTTCCAATCAATCACAGGACCATGTTAAAACTGCTTGTTGAAAATGCCTATATCAATATTCTGTGTCTAACCTTTGCATAGTGGTAGACCTTGTGAAGCAGTTATGGTTTCTATTCAATACTGCACAGTAACATTTCTGCCATTCATCCTGATGATGTACTTATTATATGCACAAAACTAAATGAATTACAATAGTAAAGAATCGAGTGGTTGTGAAGGTATGCATGCATGTATATATCAATTGCCATATAAAAAGAAAAAACATTTACAATTTTCTAGTATAAAAAAGATAATACAAAATTCAATGGTTAATATCTAAAGAGATAAAAATACACCTCAAACTCAGTGGAAGGGATGGCATTCAAAGGTCATGCTGACCTTATTTCCATAATGGTCCCCTGAAGGGAGTTGCAAAAGAGAAAAAAACAACAATTGTTTAGTATGTAATATTGGATAAAGCAGAATTTAGGATCACAGATCACATCATAGAAAGACAGCTTTGGTATAACAGGACTGTGGGCTAACATGTCAAAGGCTGAAATATTTTTAGTAACCCTTCACTTGACTTGTCTCAGTTGCATAACCCTAGTAAATGGGAGTCCTCACACATTCCCTTGATCAACTTCCCTCCATTTTGCTCAGTCTTTTGCTTTACATTGGTCAGTAGAGGGATGCCAAGATCACATAGAATTTGATCTGACCATGTCTTGTGTGGTCTTCCCTGTTTTCTCTTGCCTGGAAATTCTTCTTTATGTGATCTTCTCACGTGGCTAAAATCATCACATCTGTTCACATGCCCAAACCAGTTCATTCTACCTTTCTTGATCATGTCCTAGAAGGAATCTTTTGCTCCCAATGCTCTCCTAATATCAATTAGCCTAACTCTACCACAGCAGAATTTTCCAACCATTGTTCTTAAACAGTCATTTTCAAAAACAAGTAGTCTTCTTGAGTCTTCAGCTTTAAGTGTCCAACATTCAGAGGCATGAATGGCAATGGGGATGGTCACAGCCTTGAACAGTCAAACTTTAATTGAGTTTGAAATTTCTCTTCTCAACCAGATGTTTGACTTTAATCTTCCAAATGCACTGTTAGCTAGAGCAATTCTCCTTTTAACATCATCAGAGTTCTCAGGCACAACTGATCCAAGAAAGACAAAACTATCTAGTTTCTCAATCCATTCACCATTGAGTTCAATGTTGCAAGTCAAATCAGGAGATATCACATTGCATTTTCTGGTATTGATTCTTAGTCCCCACTTATTACAGGCTTTCTTTAATTCCTGGCTGGAAAAACCTAATTTCTTTAACAACGTTGAAATAAGTGTAGTGTCATCCGCATATCTCACACCTATTAATAGGTTTTGCATAAGATGAAATTCTTGAACCAAAGAGATTTCATCCATGACAAATTTGAGAAAGATGTTAAATAGAGTGGGAGATAAGATACAACCTTGTCTCACACTTTGACTATGAACCAGCTGGTAAGAGTGTTGTCTATCGATACAGCACCTTTGGTGTTATCATACATATACTTGATAATATCAACATATTTTGGTTGTAATCTAATCTTCAAGAGCATTTTCCATAGTGTATTCCTCCACACTGTATCAAATGGAAATCATTTTTTCTCTAGCCTTTTCAATCAGCTGCCTTACCACAAATATGGCATCAACTGTACCATGGCCTGATCTAAAACCATAATGGCTTTCTTTCAGATTTCTATCAACCTTTGATTTCACCCTCTCTAGAAGTATTTTCAAGAATATCTTGCCTGGGATGGACAGTAAAGCTATGGCATGGTAATTTGACATCATAAGCTTATCTCCTTTTTTGAAGACTGGACTGCCTACCATTTTGGAGAAATCAGTTGGGGTTTTTTCAGATGTCAGTATCAAGTTGAAAATTTTTTGAATCATTTTGATCATTTTATCATCACCTGCTTTGATCACTTCTCTAGTGATTTTATCTGCTCCTGGAGCTTTACGGTTTTTCATCTTCTTTAATGGTGATTTTATTTCTTCTATTTCAATTTGAAGCACCTATTCATCTAGATTAGGGTTTATAGGTTCAATAGTTAAGATGGCATTTTCATCATGAGGGAAGGATGTGTTTAGATGATTTTGGAAATGCTCCTCCCACAGCTTTAATACTTCTTCAATTTGAAAGTGTTTTCCCCCAGCTTCATCCTTGACAACTAATGTTTCTTTGGTCTTCCTTCGAGCTCCTTCACAGTTTTAAATAAGCTGTAACTGTCATTTTTATTGTATTGTTCTTCCAGTAGTCTTACTTTATCCTCAAAGCTTCTTGCCTTTGCTAGTTTTACAGCTTTCTTCACTTCTTTGTTTATATCAGAGTAGACTAGGCTCTTTGCAGGATCAGAGGGGGTTTTCAACCATTCTTTTCTAGCTTCCTTTATAGCTACAATATCTGGTTGATTTAGTTGTTCGATGTTATACCTCCTTACTGCTGGTTTCTGGAGTGTTGGCTTTTTCCAATGGATCAATACATTTGCTAGCAAGAGAGAGTGATCTGAACCAAAATCTGCTGAGTTGTATACTCTGCAGTTCTTGATTAGCTCAAGATTTTCTTTTCTTGTTACAATGTAGTCAATTTTATTTCTTGTCCCTCCATCTGGGGAGATTCATGTGTACAATCTCAATTTGCATTTTTGCTTGTACATTGTGTTTTTAATAGACAAGTTATTAATGGCACAAAACTGTAACATTTTTTTACCTCTGATATTTCCTTGACTGACAGCGAATTTAGCAGCTAATGTAGGCCAGTTTACATAGGCATCTTCTCCAACTTTCACATTAAAATCACCAAGCATCTTGTATTTTCTGTTTGCAGGCAAAGAATTTATTTCCTGTTGTAAGTTATCATAGAAAGAGTCACTTTCTGAATTGGAGTAAGAGAAGTCAGGAGCATAGATTTGAAATAGTGTAAGAATGCCATCAGTAGTTTCAATATCAATACTAATAATTCTCTCAGAGACAAGTTGGTAGTTTATCAATTTTCGAAAGACTGACTTTGATAATACAAATGCTACTCCTTGTTGGTGGATATTATCCTTTCTAGAAGAGTGGATTACAATGTAGGATTTGGATTCGAAGGATTATGGACTTGGTATAAGGAAGGACATCTGGCCAAGAAATTCCTCACTGCCAAATCCAAGTCCCTGTGAAGGGCACTGTCTGAGCTCCAGTTACTGGGGAAAAATGACATTAAAACCAGAAATTGTGGTGTGGAGAGACTATCCTCCCATCCACCAAGTTCCCAGGTGGCAGGTAGGAGAATAGCCTTCAGATATGGAGGTTAACTGCGAATTAAATAAGCAGTCCCAGACCAACTGGCAGTCTGGCAGAAGGACGTGTGTTGGGCAAGTTCCTGCTCAGGATTGTCTCCTCAAAAAGCACACATAAGTCTATTGTAAAGGGCAGGCTTGGCAAGTGTTGACCACCATAAAAACCAACCGACCTGATCAGGTGGGGATTGTTTACCTTGATTGGTACCTACTTAGCATCGAGCACAAATAAAAGTGTTGGCATTAGGAATGGCATCCAGCCATGAAAGCCTGCTTCAAATATTATTCAATATGGTTGTTCATAATATTATTGCAAATCAAGTTGGGGCCAGAAATGCTCTAATTGAAGGTGTCATCAATGGTAGGGCTGGAAGTGGACCAACCAGATTGTCGCTTAGGCAGAATCAATGTGAAAACCTACATCAAAAGTTTAGAGTTGCCACATTGAATGTCAGAACATTGCATGGTAGATCAAGTGAGGTAGTCAAAACATTGTCAAGACAACATGTTGATATGTGCTGAAAACAAGAAGCTAGGTGGAGAGGTGCATCAGCCAGAATGTTAACTGGCAAAGACTTTGGGTACAAACGTTTCTGGGCTGGAAATGACAAGGGAAAAGTTTGAGTTTTTGTTCTGCTTGCAGAAAAAATGGATCAAAAATATATGATGTAAAACATGTCTCTGACAGTTAAATGGTGGCCAAACTCGTAATTAATGAAATGATAGTGTCTGTTCTTTCAGTGTATGCACCCCAAAGAGGCCTCAAAAATTCATTGAAAGATGGCTTCTACGATCAATTACAAACCACCTTTACAACTCTTGTATCATCAGAATTGTCTCTTATATGTAATGACTATAATGGTCGCATTGGTAAACATGCAGATGGCTTTGAGGGAGTTTATGGTGGTTGTGGTTTTGGAGAGCATAATGTGGAAGGTGAGAGAATTCTTGAGTTTGCTGTTGCTAATAATCTTGTTGGAAATTCTCACTTTGTAAAATGAGACAGTCACCTTATAACATATGTTTCTGAAGATGTATCCAGTCAGGTTGACTATATCCTCTTTAAACAAAGATGCATGAAAAATGTTATTGATGCCAAAGTCATCCAAAGTGAAGAGTGTGTCACCCAACATAAACTCATAGTGTGTGGTTTGTTGCTCAAAGCATCCACTGATGATAAGAGACAATTGTTCACTCTGAGACTGTGTTGTTGGAAGTTTAAACAACCTCAGTACTGAGCCCATTGTTATTCATTATTGTGCTTGACGCCTTGTCAAGAGAATACAGGGCAGGTTGTCCTTTCGAAGTCCTGTATCCTGATGATCTAGTCATCATTGCTGAAACAATTGACAACCCAAAATTGCCGTGATTCATCACTGAGTCTGCAAACTTCGGCCACCATTTGAGTCAGATTTTCAAAATAGTGAATCCCCCTAGAATAAACATGCTTTTAAACTGTCCCTCCCATGAATGTTTCAGCCTTTTTTGCAGTGGTTTCATTGGCTTCTTCAAATTTATCACAATTCCAAAACCTTTCTTGCTGGACTTGCCTCTGCAAATGAGGCAAGAAAGTGAATGACCTGGGGAAAAAAACAAAGTCATCTTGAATACCCGAGCTTTAAATTGATCTTTTTCATGAATGTATCTCTTCTTGGTTGGCACTTTGGTATTTGTATTGTGTTGCACTCCAAAGTGCTTTTGCATTTGAAAAACATGTGATTGGGTAAAACTTTGCAGGTAAGTAGGTTTAGCAAAATTGTGTGATCAGAAGACAAGATCCTGAGTTTTAAGACTCATGACGATTGCTTGCCCACCCACTTTGTTAGAGACAAAACAACAGAGAGTTCTTGTTTGGCAGCAAACAAGGATGAATAATGAATACTGGCCCAAAATGAAATTGAACTGTAGCATAACAGATTCTCCAAAAAACAATGGTTAGACAACATCAAGAATAACATGAAGTCATTAGAAATTAATGCTGAACTACCACTTGAGCAATATGAATGAAGAAAAGCAGCCACAAAAAGGATATTTATTATACTTTTCTAACCCTTGCAAATGGGGAAAAAGGGATGGAAAATGAGTAATTATGATTATGATAATTATGATTTTCAAAGGAGCCAACAAAGTTGAAGAAATCTTTACATAATAATATAATAATTAAAAAAGCAATAATAATAATAATTGATAATAAAATATA
The DNA here is from genome assembly GCA_003991215.1 of Morbakka virulenta. Taxonomy (NCBI): domain Eukaryota; kingdom Metazoa; phylum Cnidaria; class Cubozoa; order Carybdeida; family Carukiidae; genus Morbakka; species Morbakka virulenta. The sequence continues at coordinate 1,779,682 of RDPX01000129.1, read as the reverse complement.
AATATATGTGACATTGATGAGAGAATTTTTGGCATCCAAACAAGAAATTAATGGCACAACAAAAGCCTGGTCTTGCTACACTAGCAACCAAACTTGTAAACAAGATGATATTGAATGGAACTCAACCAAAAATTGATCCACATCTCTGTTATAATCAGAATGGCTTCAGACATGGAAGACCAACTACTATACAAGTGCTCATTCTGTGGCACATTATAGAAGGAGTCAAGTGAAACCATCTATCATTCCTTGTTTTTATTGACTTTATCAAGGTGTAAATAAACCATAAACGACAAAACAATGCTTAAAATCCTAGCTGCTTACAATATCCCAGAAATAAAAGTTTTGGAAATCATACTAATTTGTAAAGATCTGGAAGCTAAGGTAGCTTAGCCTGATGGAGATACAGATTGTTTTGATATACTAGCAGGTGATATAAGGTGATCCCTTAGCACCATACTTGTTTACATTTGAGTTGGATTATATTATGAGGTCCCCAGACATGGAAGAACTTCAAAGGAGGAGGCCAACATAAACATACATCAACATGTTCTAATAAGAGGAAAACCTTAATGATGTCAGACAACTGAGGAGACATAAGGAGGACTGAAGTGTTTGGTACCAATATTCATTTTGTTGTCCGGCAGATGCTGATCATGACTGATTACATAAAAATTTAAATAATAAAAATTACAAAGTTTTGGAGTCTCAATGCAAATGGAGAATTGTTTCACCCAGTTGAAATATTTTCTGGGTTAAATAAATGTGACAAAATGAACAGCACTCCTTTTAAAGTCAACATTGCTACATGGTGCAAAAATCCTAAGAAAAGTTATTGACATTAATGGAATCTAGATGCAACTCAGTATCAAACAAATCAATTGTTGTGGCTGAAAAGTCTGAACTGAGAAAGATAATTATAACTATTTAGGGGGAAGCAGAGAGAAGAAATGTTAGAAAGCAGAGATGTATACAGCACTTGAATAAACTGTAATTGTAGGATGGTTATTAATGCAGACCAGCAAATCAATTACCTCTGTATGGAATTGTAATGAATGATTAACTACGAATTGACCTCACGTTGGGCTTTAATCAACAATAAAACAGCTCAGTGTACAAAATGGCAGCTAACAATACAAATGACCACTGACAATAACAATAACAGGTTCGTAGTCCACAGGGAACCTGAAATCTATAAAATGTCCTATTAAATGTCAATTGAAGTGAAGATCGTCTATTACGACATTCACCCTGTCCTTTAAAGATCAAGCCTATCTACTGGACGCCTGATTCTCTCAGAGCGCCTTACAGGGCTGAGTTCAGCATTAGTAGTTATGCTAGTTTGGTCCGTGGCTATTGGTGCCTCTTGTGGTGCAGGAAGACTTTCACTTGTGGTTTCATACACATTCTCTTGACGCGGGATCTGAACTTGATTTGTATATGGAGGTTTGGGAGCAAGATGCTTC
>RDPX01000129.1:1763391-1776728 GCA_003991215.1 Morbakka virulenta | reverse complement strand
TGGGTGTATAAAACTCTCAGTGCTGCCACTGTCAAACAATGCCTGTACTGTGAATTTTCCCAACTTGATTGCAGCTGTTGACTTGGATAAGGACCCAGGACATTGAGTTGTAGCTATAACAGGAAGATGAACGGATGCTGATAACCTTGAGGAAGCTTTGCTTTGGCAGACTCTGGCATAGTGACCCTTTTTCTGACACTTTGCACATGTAGCATCCTTTGCAGGGCACTTAGATCTTGGGTGTTTGCTGTTTCCACAGAAATAACAACTGAATGAGGTTGTTTCAGCAGCAGCACAAGCCAGATTATCTGCCTGGTTATCTGTGGATTCTGAGGACTTGACAGGAATAGCAGCATTGACTAGCGTATTAGGGGTCGAATATGACTCAGAACTCTTTATGGCCGACTCGAGAGATCTTGCTTGATCAAACATGGTTTTTAAGTCAAGTGTTTTGTTTTCCAATAGTCTTTGGCGTATGAGATTTGACTGCAAACCAGTGATAAAGGCATCTCTTATGCTTTCTTCACAGTATTGTATGGCTGTCACCCTTTGGTAATTACAATCTTTGCTTAATGATTTCAGCGCTTGTAAGTACTCATCGAGCGTCTCCGTTGGAGTTTGTTTTCTAGTCGCTAAAAGATGACGAGCAAAAACTTCGTTTTTCGGTTTTATGAAGAGATTCTGGAGTGTTTCAATTGATGTTTTATAATCTGTGCAATCCTCTATATGTTGGAAGATGTTCGGCGAAATAAAGTTAGACAGAACTGCAAGTTTATCCAAACCGTCCTGTGGTAGTACAGCCAAAAAGTTGTCAAACGTACGCTTCCAATGGAGCCATTCCTTGGCGGCTGTTCCACTGTTTGGGTCGGTGTCTAATCACTCTAGGCATAAGAACTTATCCATATTATCCCAATGTTATTGTTGATTAAATTGTAATAAATGATTAACTACGAATTGACCTCACATTGGGCTTTAATCAACAATAAAACAGCTCAGTGTACAAAATGGCGGCTACCAATACAAATGACCGCTGACAATAACAATAACAGGTTCGTAGTCCACAGGGAACCCGAAATCTAAAAAATGTCCTATTAAATGTCAATTGAAGTGAAGATCGTCTATTATGACAGGAATACAGTAAAATTGTACAGAAGCAATATTCTGAATTTGCATTGTTTCGTGGTGTTTGAGCAAACATCTCCCATCCACTGGGTCATCAAGTGGCAGATAGGGGAGCAGCTTTCAGATATGGGGGTCAGCTGCAAATACTCAATAAGCAGTCCTGGATGAACTGGAAGTCTATTCAGAGGGTGTGTGGGGGTTATGCTCTGGTCAAGTGTATCTCCATGAAATGCACACAGATGCCCACCATAAAGGGTAGACTCTGGCAAGCCTCAGCCACCATAAAAGCTGACTGACTGACTCTGTTTAATGGGGATTGTTGATGGCCCATTTAGTGTCAAACATGAGCAAAACCATTGGCATCAGGAAGGGCATCCAGTTGTAAAAACCTGCTTCAAATGAACTCTGCTTCAAATCCTTTTTGTTTCTTGACTGTAACCTAAGGTGTAATCCATGCTGATAGGTGAAAGGCTATACATCACTTAGTCATGAAGGGAATTCTGTGGTGAGCAGCCTTGTCTGTAGAGCAGGGCAACTCTAGATTGACTCTTCTTTGTCCTATGTGTAATAACCTGGCCCTGGTAGTCGATAATGAAAACCAAAACCAAATCAATTCAAAAGATCCCTGTGGAATCAGTTAATGTAGGCACAATGCAAGGCAGAGGTGGAGAAGTTTTTGAAACTTTATCTGGGAGAAAGATATCTATATGTGCAGTTCAAGAATCACTTTGGAGAGGCTCCTCTGGTTGACTTATTAGCAGTAAAGTTCTTAAGTTCTTCTGGTGTGGAAACGAGACAGGAAATGGTTGTGTTGGGTTGTTGTTGGAGGAAGCCCTTGTGGAGAATGTTATAAATTCTGCGGTCATCCAAAAAAGTGATGGCTAGACAACATCAAGGCAGATCTAGCTTCATTAAATATCAAAGAAGATCTAGCAGCTGATTGTGTTGCCTGGAAAAGAGCCATCAACTCTGCTGGAGAGACAAAATGGCATCCAACCCCAGATGCTGGGAAAAGAAGATGTAAAACCATGCAGTATGCAAGTAAGTTGTGGCAAGGTGTTAGAGGGTTGCTCAATTTGCAACTGATGCCTGGTAAAAATGTCTGTCCATTGACCTTCAGTATAAATTTTGATCCCTGACTGACTATTGATTTTCTTACCCATTGTGATTAAGTGAGCATATGGAAATGTTAGTCTGATTTATCAATGCCTATAGCACCAGTTGATTCTGAAGCTTTGGGCAAGGTTTGGGTTATCATTGTATATCACAGACTTAAACCATTTCACACCAGTGGGATCTTATTATCATTCTAGAGTGACCATTTTCAGCACTGTCTATTAGGGGTTTTTTTCTTTTATCAATAGAAATATATGACATGCCTTTATTCTTCATTCAACACTTTTCCTACCTTGTCATCAATAATCTTCATTCATTATTATAAAAACTTGTTAATTATGGTGGTGTTACTAGTTTGTATAACAGTTTTGGTCATGCAATACACTTGCCTTTGGCTGAAAGAGAGGGTTTGAAGTTTTCAATTGATTTGAAAACTACTGTGGAGTGGGGCAAACAATGACTATGACTTTTAAAGCTGGTAAGATACAATTGATCTCAATTAAAAAGATCCTATGATTACTAAATATATTTTAAAATATAGATTAAAATACAGTTGTCAGGATTTAAGTCATTAGTTTGATTCTTGTGTATCTCTCTAGTGTCAATTTTTAAATGGGGTGCATGGTGGATAAACTGGGTCAAGAATGCTGGTTAATTATTTTAAAGTCTTACATTACACCTTACAGTATTGTTGTACTCTTTGGCCTGGTACACCTACATGTTATCTTAATGTCTTGACTGAACTGAGAACTGAATTTCATAGCTAGGTGAAATAGCATTAATATCCTCTCTTCAGTTACCTGTTTTGAATTTCTGATGACTGCAGTTGAAAATCTATCAGCAATAGCGTGGCTATCCATTTGACAATAGTTTGATTGTCCACAATTTTATCCTTGCTTCAAATTTTCACAAAAAGGATACTTTCCAATCTTGTGCATCTGCAGCATTCTCTGCAAGTCTGATTATTTTTAAAGGTATATATACATACCAGGATATCTGGTAATTTTTGGCTCAAATAAGGATTTCTCAAAGCAAAAAATGTATTGCTTGGCCAGCTTACTTCTGGTTCTGCATTTGCAGACCCAAGCAAAACTCTTCAACCAACATGTTGTGGTGGTCTGACTAAGTACAAGCACCAAACCTAAATATAATACAACATAATATATGATATAATATAAGGATGACCTGAATCTCTATGGTACACTTTGCCACAGCTGGAGATGATATTGAGGGCATATTTGTTCCTAAGTCAGAAAGTTTTATGGGTGACAGAAGTAGCAGATGAGTATTGTGTGCATTGCAAATTTTGTTTTCTAAATGTCTCATGAATTTGGGAAGTTCAGTTTGAACTTGGCAACAAAATTAAATAGGTCTTCCTTGACCATGTTGCTCAATCCACACTCTCTTGAATTTCTCCATTGGCAAAAACATAAATATATTGGTACATCTGATGCCGTGTTTTGTTATCATATTCTCAAAGAATATGTGCTTCAGCCACAACTGAAATGTTATTACTGGAATAAAACTTCAGCAACTACCAAGTCATGTTTGTATATCATTGTCCTTACAATACAGCTGGCATTCACTTCTTTTTTCTGGTAATTTATGAAACACACAACGTTTGCTGCCAATTCGTCACTGCCATTGAATGCCATATCATTAATTTTGTTTGCAATAGCCCATTGCCCAGTATTACGAGACATTCCATTCATTTGCTGTGTTTGAACTGTGGCAGTTATAAAAGTAGTCACAAAACACAAATAAATATGTCTGGAATTCTCCTACAGCCAGCTAGCAACTTGATCAGAGGCTATACAAGATGTACACAAATGGGTAGGCCTATTATTATTATTATTATTTTATTATTATTATTATCATTATTATTATCATTATAATTATTATTATCATTATTATTATTACTATTGTTGAATATTTATACAGGACTTAAACATTTGTACTACATTTCAACAAAAATTATACAGGACGGCAAAAATGCATTGATGTGTGTTTTGTGGCTCCTATGGTTCACGTAAGGTCTTCTTTGATTAAAAAAACTTTCCATGTTCTATTTTTCTTGTTACNTCTCATGAATTTGGGAAGTTCAGTTTGAACTTGGCAACAAAATTAAATAGGTCTTCCTTGACCATGTTGCTCAATCCACACTCTCTTGAATTTCTCCATTGGCAAAAACATAAATATATTGGTACATCTGATGCCGTGTTTTGTTATCATATTCTCAAAGAATATGTGCTTCAGCCACAACTGAAATGTTATTACTGGAATAAAACTTCAGCAACTACCAAGTCATGTTTGTATATCATTGTCCTTACAATACAGCTGGCATTCACTTCTTTTTTCTGGTAATTTATGAAACACACAACGTTTGCTGCCAATTCGTCACTGCCATTGAATGCCATATCATTAATTTTGTTTGCAATAGCCCAGTGCCCAGTATTACGAGACATTCCATTCATTTGCTGTGTTTGAACTGTGGCAGTTATAAAAGTAGTCACAAAACACAAATAAATATGTCTGGAATTCTCCTACAGCCAGCTAGCAACTTGATCAGAGGCTATACAAGATGTACACAAATGGGTAGGCCTATTATTATTATTATTATTTTATTATTATTATTATCATTATTATTATCATTATAATTATTATTATCATTATTATTATTACTATTGTTGAATATTTATACAGGACTTAAACATTTGTACTACATTTCAACAAAAATTATACAGGACGGCAAAAATGCATTGATGTGTGTTTTGTGGCTCCTATGGTTCACGTAAGGTCTTCTTTGATTAAAAAAACTTTCCATGTTCTATTTTTCTTGTTACATTTATTTCCCGGGCAAAAACGATCTTGCAAGGGGCCATAATGAAAATAAGGTCTTCATGATCTGTATTATGCTACCCCTGCCACCGTTTCTCCAGATTACCGTCTCGCCTGTTTGTTTCGTTCTTTTTTGTTTCTGTTTAGTCTTATTTTTTAACTATTTTGGATAATATCATGTATTAGGTTTTTACCATTTACCTTTGAACATTTGTATTTTTTTGTCAGTGGCGAATAAATACATACATACATGCAAACGTTCTGTGTTCACATATGAAAAATCTGATTACACTCTATGTCTGGGTCATTTGTAACCTCATTTGTGAAATCAACAAAATATATATTTAGCGTGTGAAAAACCTGTCTCTTATTTTATTGTAGAAATCGCTCTTTCCAAAATCAGTTGGACATTCCATAGGAACCTAATCTGATAAAGATGTAAACAAGGTATTTTGTTTATTGATTTTGCGTCAATGTGATACTAACACATGTAAAGCCAGATCAAACAAGTCGTTTTTGCAATTGAAAGTCAAACTCAATTGCTTACAAATTCAGCCCAAATAAAATAATAATAAATTTATGGCCTAAACTGTTTGGCTCCCACAAAATGCAATTTCGCTAATTGCATTGGATTCCTTGAATTAAAAAGTGCAGGTCCATTGATGCATGACTTGAAGCGAATTTAAACCAGCAAAAAAAACACAACAAAATTCTTGATAAGTTTTAGAACAAGAGAGTACTTACTTTATTAAGTTCAGATTCACGTCTGGCTTCATTAATGTTGCTCCAGTGGCCATCTCTTGATCTCCATCCTAAATAATTACCTGATTTTTTTCTGTAATGCACATGCTCATCTTGGTCCGGGTACATTGTTGAAAACTGAAACATGGCCAGAAATTGAACAGCTACTATAAGGCCTGCGATTGTAAGAACTAGTTTAACTAAGCTAATTCGTATAGCCATATTTGTTTAGTGAACAAATTCAAAAGTTAAGGAAGAACACTTGGTTGTTTTCCGAAAAAAACAAAGGTTTGAGGTTGATTTCTTGTTGATGGCATGGTCGAAACATTGATCCAAATTCCCGCTTGGGGCCCTTATGTTTTTGAACAACTGTAAATAATTGACTGCGTGGCAGCGATTCCACCTGCTTGTTTCAATTCATAGCCACCATAAGATGAACAACAGATCTTGGTGAAGTTAAATCTTGATTTGTTCCTGTGATTTTCTCTTTCTTCTGAAATACTTGCTCGTTTATCTCACCTCGTGCCTCCAAAGGAAGAGATGGAGTGAAAATGAAAGAACCCCAAGGCGAATGTCACATCGGGTTTTCAGGATCGAACAAATAATGGTTGAGTTCAAATCTATCAAAACCCTGTCAATGTTGGGTTTGGTTTTGTCATAGAATTGATAATAATTAAGAAAAACATAATTATGTATCATAATATAAGTTTAATTATTGATTTTATAAATTTATGAAAATTATTACATACAAAATTTGGCTTCTTCTCACCATCTAGTAACAATAATAGTTACTATGCTAATAATAATAGTAATAAAAATAATAATAATAATAATAATGATGATGATGATGATAATGGTAATAATAATAATATTGATGATGATAATAATAATAATAATAATAATAATAATAATAATAATAATAATAACATCCGCGTGGACTAGAAATACCAAGTTGCGACTGGCGCGGAAAATCTAGCTACTTTTATCAAATGAAAACCAGAAATAAGAAGAAATCATGCCGCATCGCCCGTCGCGCGGATCAACAAGGGGCGCGTGCCTCAGTGAGTGACCAGGTTGAGGATTTCGAAAAATTTGCTACTAGGTCTAACCCTCTCACATATAACGACCAGGATGGTTACCAGGAAGGGAACAGTCCCACCCCTGGCCCTACTGGTTCACCACCAAAGAAAATTCAAAAAGAAAAAAGAAAAAAATGGACAAGAGAGGAATACAAAGAAGTAATGTATTGTTTTTATTATGCATTTGAGAAACCTCAAACAAACAACACTGAGAACACTTTTATTATATGGTGCTCACGTAACAGTGAGAGCGATAAATTAGAAGGCTTAGACGCAAATAAATTAGCAAATGTAAGGAGATATATCATGCGGAGTAAGAAGTTGACAGATATTGAAATTGCACAAATTAAAGAAACTGCAAAAAATGATGCTAGGGAGAATGGCCTGGAGGCAGAAGGAGGTGATGAGGTTCAGGATGACGCGGTTGTACAAGAAACTGTTGAAAATATCGTACCTGATATTGGCAATGGCGAGAATGTACAAGTTGAGGATGTTGAAGATCTGGATTGGGAACTGGACGCTGAGGATTTGATTGAAATGAGAACAAATATCCTAGAGGAGTGGTCTATTGTCCAACATACAAACGTTAAGGACCGCGAGTCATTAATGAAAATCCGTCATACTCACAAATACAAAAATTTAATAGCTTTGGGTAACGCAGCACTAAAGCGGTTATGTAACGAAATTGACCCAAACCTTACAGAACTGAATGAACTAATATATGCAACAGGAAAAGTACTCCAGAGGAAATGTGGTATTAAACCTAAGGGGAACAGAAGTAAAACATATAAAACAACTAAACCTAAATGGCAAGTTAAAATTGATAAAGAAATTGAAAACCTTAGAAAAGAAATCTCTCTACTAGAAGAACTGCAAAAAGATAAAGATGTTAGATCTGGTAAAGCTAGAAAGGTATTGCGAAAGTATAAAATCGGGAACAGAGATCAGATACCAGCCATAAAGGAAGAATTGAAACAAAAACTACAAGTAAAGGCGCAGCGAGTACGAAGGTATGTTAAGCGGAATAAATTTTACAGACAAAACAAAATCTTCGAAACAGACACCAAAAAATTTTACAGAGAAATAGGAAAGACAAACATAAACGTAGATGAAATACCCTCAGAGATACAAGTACAAGAGTTTTGGAATAGCATCTGGGGGACAGAAAAAGGGTACAACGAAAACTCAGAGTGGTTGAATAATTTTGAGACCAGTACAAATGATATCCCTGAACAGGGATGGGAAGACATACAAGTTGAGGAAGTACGTAAAGCCCTCAAGAAATCTCACAAATGGAAATCGCCAGGAATCGATCAAATTCCAAACTTCTGGCTTGACACTCTTTACTCAATGCATAATAAACTAGCACTAAATTTTAACAAAATTATGACGGACCCAACTCTAACACCCAAATGGTTTTGCATAGGTGCAACATACCTTCTTGCTAAAACTAACGAAACTGCAAATGCAAAGAACTACCGTCCTATTACTTGCCTATCCACATCTTACAAACTTCTGACCTCAATACTAACTGAAAGAACTTACTCACACATGGAAGATCATAATATATTCCCAACCGAACAGAAAGGTTGCCGGAAAGGATCATATGGTTGCAAGGATCAATTGCTGATCAATAAAATGATACTAGAAAATGCCAAAGCAAAACATAAACACCTTAGTACTGCATGGATAGATTACAAAAAAGCATTTGATAGTGTTCCTCACTCTTGGATTTTACGTTGTCTTGAAACTTTCAAAGTCTCGCCAGTACTAATCAACTTTCTCAGAACATCTATGACGCTGTGGGAAACTAACCTTTCCCTCTCCCACTCCAACGGAATCTTGACTACTAACGGTATGCGTATAAAATGCGGAATTTTTCAAGGTGATTCTTTCTCCCCTCTATTATTCTGCATGGCACTTATTCCTCTATCTCAACTACTGAACAATACCGGGTATGGATACAAGATTGGTAATAAGAAGATAAATCATCTATTTTACATGGATGACCTGAAGCTTTATGCCTGTAATGACGGTGAACTGGAAGGGTTGCTGAAAACAGTAAAGGCATTCAGCGATGATATTGGGATGGAATTCGGTCTTGATAAGTGCGCCAAAGCAACCTTTAAGCGTGGAAAGTTGGAAAGTACAGACAACGTTGTGTTAGATGATGAATCAGTGATCAAGGAATTAGAACAAGAAGGAACATACAAATACTTAGGTGTTAATGAAGGGGATGGCATACAACACTCAAAGATGAAAGAAAAAATCCGAAAAGAATGTCTGCGTAGAGTGAGATTAATAATGAAAACGGAACTTAATTCTCAAAACAAAATTACTGCTATCAACTCCCTTGCAATACCTGTAGTAACATATAGTTTTAACATAATTAACTGGAACCTTAGTGAAATACGAAACCTCGACACAAAAATAAGAAAGCAATTTACCTGCCACAGGATGCATCATCCTAAGTCTGATATCGATCGGCTTTATGTGCCAAGAACTAGAGGAGGTAGGGGCATGATACAACTAGAATTGTCATATAAAACTAATACAATAGGTCTGTCTGAATATCTTGATAAAACTGAAGATTGGATGCTGCAGCTTGTAAGTGCGCACGAAAACTCTAAGAAATTACATTCAGTCTTAAAAGAAGCGGCTAAGTTCTCCCGGCAGCTGGACTTGAATCTAAATAACGAATACGATAATCATCTACAACCTACGGAAATAGCCCGTAAAATAAAGAATGCCGCGAAAAATAATGGTTTAAAACAATTGGAATCTAGGTGGCAAGGAAAACCCCTCCACGGACAGTTTGCGGCCCGAAGCAAAAACGCTGATGTAGACGAAACAGCGACCCATCAGTGGCTGAGGAGCTCCGGATTGAAAGGGGAAACGGAAGGGTTTATCCTTGCAGCCCAGGACCAGAGTCTTTTTACGCGTAATTACCAGGCCAATGTGTTACATAATGGAGCAGACGGGCGATGTAGATTCTGCGAGGAAAAGTTAGAAACGATTGACCACCTTGTCTCTGGTTGCTCTGTCTTGACACCCAACGAGTACAAAAACCGGCATGACAGGGTTGGTCAATATCTCCACTGGAAAATTCTCAATCACTTTGCCATTGAAACTAAAAGTAACTGGTATGAGCACCATCCAGAGCCAGTCACAGAAGGGAAAAATATCACCATTCTCTGGGACTTTCCAGTCCATACTGATCGAACGATACAGGCAAACCGTCCAGACATTATCGTCAAGGACAAGAATAGTAACACCTGCTTACTCATTGATATGAGTGTGCCGTCCGATAAGAACGTTGCTGCTAAAGTGTTTGAGAAATTGTCAAAGTACAAGGATCTGGAGATAGAAATTGAAAAGATGTGGCATTTGAAAACAAAAACTATTCCAGTAGTAATTGGTGCACTTGGCCTAATAAAAAAGGGAACTACTGATTACCTTAAGACGATCCCAGGAGAACCATCATTAAATGAAGCCCAAAAGATAGTCCTCAATAGCACTGCACACATTTTAAGAAGAACACTGTCTATCTGAAAAACCGTCTGCCTACTTTTATTTGAACTTTTTGTTATACTTTCATGTCAATTGTTTCTCGATGTTCGTTAGCTGTCCACTATTTTAATCATTATATATTTTTTTTACATAAATTTTGATACAGTTTTTTTTTATATTTTTAAATAATTCTTTATGAACTTTATGAAATCAGAATGCAACATTACTACGCTACTCCAATTTCATTCACCCTAGGTCACTGGTAGTGACCCGGTGTCTGATCTTAATAAAGCAAATCAAGAGAAATTCATAATAATAATAATAATAAAATAATCTATTTCAATTCAATCATTTCACTATAATATCCACCTTATTCTCTTAAATACAGGGCAATGAAGAACTGAGCTTAATTAAAAGAAAGAGGAGTAGTGCCGGTGAAGTCCAATCTTCAAGTTGAAGGTTTTATATGTAATACTAGCATCTGATAGCTGTCTCTAATTTTTGATAGAATTCTTTTATAATCAAGACCTAAAGATAAATATTAATAATAATAATAATAATAATAATAATATTATTATTATTATTATTATTATTATTATTATTATTATTATGGACTAGTGTCGTACATTCACTAATTATATGTTCCACTGTTTCTCCCTTTGTACCATACATCATCCATAAAGGAGTATTAGAGCTCTTTCTGATGTTGTATTTGACATAGTTTGTCCTTACTGCTTCTTGTGCAGCACACAACAGCCCTTCAGTTTGAACCTTCAAATCTCCATGTACTAGCCTTTTCCAGGTATTTGTGTGATCAACTACGTCCGGTAATTGCCCCATACATCACTTTTTCATTCTACTTACGTTTTAACTGGTCTCTCTGTTCTCTTTTAAATTCACTCTTTAATTTAGTTCCTGCCGTCTTGATTGTCCCAACTCTTTTCACACCTTTTAACAGTCTTTCAGTAAAGTTCTTTACATATAGGCCAAGGCAATTTCTTTCCCTTTAACAGACATTTCCACACCCATCAATCCCCGACATCCTTCTGCTCTCTTCAGATACAGCCTGTCTATATCACTTTTAGGGTGAAAGGCGCCATACATAGTCATGGTTTTCCTTGCTTTGCTGTCTAAGTTTTTCAATTCACTGCTTTTCCAATCAATAATACCTGCTCTATATCTTACTAAAGCAACTGCCCAGATATTTATTGCATTAATTTTTTTCTTCCCATTCAGTTTTGATTTAAAGATCAACCTAAGTCTTCTCATTTTCCTCGATCCTATTCAATTCTAGTATTCCAAGACATGTATAGCCTTTATCATCTACTTCTTTCATCATCTCTTTATTTGAAAGCTGGATTCCATTGAATTTGAAAAGTTTTCCTCGTTTGAGAATCACAACTCCACATTTCTTTAAACCAAACTCCATTCCAATATCTTGGCTAAAAACGAAAACCGTGTTTACAAGAGAATCAATTTGATCTTCATTTTTCCCATGGAGTTTAAAGAGTAGGTGATTCAACTTGAATTCCTTTTCTCCCCACTCATAAAACGCAGTAACCTTTCTAAGCAGAAAAGAAAGAGGTGTCATGCTTGTAATAAATAATAAGGGAGAAATACTATCTCCTTGAAAGAATCCTGTATTTACATCTACATCACATAGTTCCTCTCCATTGGAAGTGAGTAAAAGCCTCCACTGTTTCATGCTTTTTTCTAGAAACTGTCTAACATTTTTAGCTATCCCCAAAATTTCCAGGCATTCGTTTATCCAGCTATGGGGAATAAGCCTTTTTGTAATCGATCCACGCCAGAGCTAGATTTGTATGTCTCTTCTTGCAATCTCTTAAGACAGTTTTGTCAATCAACAGCTGATCTTTGGTACCGCGACTACCCTTTTTACACCCTTTTTGTTTTCAGGAAAATACTTTCGTTATCTGAGTACATGTAAATATCCTCAGCTATCATTCTCGTCAACAACTTCCATACTAAGGGAAGGCATGTAATAGGACAAAAGTTGTCAACAGCTTTTCCGTTTGCAGAATCTGTTTGGCACATAACAGTCCTACCGTATGTCAACTAGGCAGGTATTTCATTTACTCCTTCCATAATATCAGACAGTTGTTTGGCTATTGTTTCATGCAGGTTATTGATGTTCTTTATCCAGTAGCCCTGCACTCCATCCTTTCCTGGTGCCTTCCAGTTTGGCATTGCTTTACATTGATTTTACACTTTATCTTTATTAATCAGCATGATATTGATCTCTTCCTCCATATTATTAAGCCATTCAGCCTGTTTGTTGTGATTCTTTTTAAGGCTCCATATGCTGGTCTAGAACTTCTTACTTTCTTCTGCATCAGGAGTTTCACCTCCTATTCCTACCTTTCCATTCAGTTCACTATAGACCCTTTTTTGATCAAGTGAGTACAATCTGTTGATCCTGTACTGATCTATTCTTTGTTGATAACGGGTGATTTTGGCACTATTAGCCAAAATTCTTTGATTTAACTCTTCAAGCAATGTTTTTTCACTCAACTGTCCTTTGCGTTCTCTTTCCAAGACATTTACGTCCTTTCTCAGTCCTTCAATATCATTTTCTATTCGCCTTTTCCACCATGGTTCTCGTATTTTACTCTTAACAGATTTCTTCAGTCCCATCTTGTCTGCAACCCACATGCTCACAGCTCTAATAAGATTATTAGTTTGTGAAATATTGTTTGTATGGATATATTTTACCACTGCATTGGCTTTAACTGTTAACTTTTTAAGAGAACTCTTATCAACTTCTTTGAATGCGATACCATCAGTACTTTTAGCCATTATTTCTCGCAACTAATCAATTGTGGGGAATATTCTTAGGAACTGATAGAGCCCTGTTTTCCTGTAGAAAACTCCCTGTGACACTAAAATAACTCACTTGTGTCATAGTATTAT